>PYHW01010846.1:2615467-2626613 GCA_013186435.1 Turdus rufiventris
ATCTACAATGTTGCAATTTTTGCTGACTCCCGGGGGGTGCGCCTTATAGTCAGGTGCGCCTTATGGTCGTGAATTTACTGTAATTCCTAAACCACATGATCCAATGCCTGATATAGATCCCCCTTAAACACCTCCAGGGATGGTGAGTCTACCACCTCCCTGGGCAACTTATCCCAATGCCTGACCATGCTAACAGGGAAACCAACTTCTAATATCTAAGCTAAGTCTCCTGTCAGTTTAAGGCCATTTCCTCTAATCCTCTCACTGCAGGCATGGTAGAAGGGACCAGCCCCACCTCACCACAACCTCCTACCAGAGTTGTAGAGACCCATGAGATTCCCCCCTCTCCTCCTCTTCTTGAGACTAAATAAACCCATCTCTCTCAGGAGTTGCTCATAAGACATGTTTTTTAGACCTTCCAAGATCCTTGCTGCCCATCACTGGGTGTGCTCCAGCACATTCATGTCCTTTTTAAAATGAGGGGCCCAGAACCGAGTTCCAGGTGTAGCCTCACCACTGCTGAGTACAGGGGACGAGCACACACTAGTTCGTATTCAGCCAGCTTCAACAAGCACCCAAGGTCCCTTTCTGATGACCAGCTTTCAAGCCTCTTGTGCCCCAGCCTGTGGTTCTGCAGGGGGTCACTGCAATTCCAGTGCAGGATCTGGCACTGGGGTTGCAGCTGAACATCCTGCAGCATCCTCACCCCCCTGACCAAGTCTGTTCAGGTCTCTCTACAAAGCCTCCAGCAGACCAACACACCCGCACAACTAGGTGCCATCTGTAAATTCACTGAGGCTATCCTCAATCCCCATGTCCAGATCATCAATAAAGATGCTGAACAGGATTGGCCCCAAAACTGAGCTTTGGGGAACACTGTTAGGGACCAGCTGACAACTGGGTTTGCTCCATTCACCATCAGCTCTCTGGGCCCAGCCATCCAGCCTGTTTTTACTCACTGAAGAATAAACCCATCCAAGCCACGAGCAGACAGTTTTTCTAGGCAGATACTGTGGAAGATGGTTAAAAACACTTTAATGAAGTCTAGATAGATTAGATTACATCCACAGCTTTCCCTTCACCTACTAAGCAGGTCACTTTGTCACAGAAGGTGAATCAGGCTGGCCCAGCAGGAGCTTCATTTCCCTGGTTGTCCTGCAAGTGACATGCAATGGCACTCAGGATCATCTCTTCCATAACCTTTCCCAGGACCAAGGTTAGGATGTACAGCTCTGCCCTGGAATGTAGTTCAGCCACTAGACAGCATCCTATTTGTAAGGCTATCAGTAGTCGATTGAAAGGGGGAGTCAAGTACTGCTTTTGGTATTGAATTATGTTAAAACGCAAATTAGCGTCCTGATTACTGAGGTAACTGGAGACATGTGACTGGCAATGAATTACTTTATAGTATAAAAGTCCAGTCCACTCTCACGTGGTTAGGTTCTTCTAACATATTCCTTCTTGCAGTGTGTATGAAGTTTCCTTCCCAAAAGTGGGAATGTCCCTTCAAGGACACTCCTTGAGGCGGATAGAAAAGAGATATGTCCACAAGCATTGGTATAGTGAGTTACATCAATTACTTAATAATTGTTTATTTTCGTTAGCTTTCATTTAATTTCTTTGATATAGTGCACTATCCTATCTTATATTATATGCTACTAGTAGTTTTAGTTTTAAAACTGCGTAGTAAGTAATTCTGATCAAGATATTTTGTCTGATCAATGGTCATAATAAATAATACACTTTATAAATATATATATATGCATCTATGTGCCACCTTTAATACTGTGAGAAAAAATTATCTAAACTTTGACAAAAGTCTGGGGCTAATACTGGGTTCAGCTGCATCCAGGTTCCTCTTAATAAGAGTTAGGAAAGCAAGGAGGTCCTTTCTGCAGCTCATGTCTCAATGGGACAGCTTCTGTAATAAATTTTGTTTGAAGCTCCCACTCCCACCTGAGACAGGCTGACAGGCCTATAGTTCTCTGGATTAGCCTTCCAACCCTTCTTGTAAATGGGCACTGTATTTGCTAATTTCCAGTCAGCTGGAACTTCTCCACTAAAACAGGACTGCTGTTAAATGACCGAGAGTGGTTTTGGCAAGCTCTTTTGCCAGTTCCCTCATTATTCTGGGGTGTATCCCACCACAGCCCATGATCCTTAAGGTCCCTCCCAAGTCAGGCCTTTCTACAATTCTACGATCAACAAGCGCTTTCCAACTCTTCTTTCCAGGGCTCTACCCAAGGGATTCTTTCAAGCAGGTCTCTGAAGTTATGTATAGACCAGTATTGGTGGCTTTTATACTAACAATGACTTCTTCCTCTAAGCATTTATTTTCTATTATTTTGCTTATTCATAAACATGTGTGAAACACAGTAATAATAAATTTATATTTCAAACACAGGATATCATAATGCTAGTAATATAAGATATCCAAGACTGAGAATTAAATCCAGGGAAGAGACGAGGACTAATTTTGGATTTTTCCAGGTTGGCAGGATTTCAATGCTTTTTCATTCTACTGTCCTTTTTATATATTGAAGTGTTTAGCAGAGATAAGAACAAAAAAGAGCTAATGCAGTTTAAAGGCTTTTTAGCATATGTAGAAATAGAAATACCTATCAAAATAATTGTTTGCATAATCATGGCATAAACAAGCTGCAATAAGACTGTACTTATCATTTCATTATGCTGCTCATTATGGCCAAGATATCCTGTTTGTTCTGCTCGTTCAAACAAAAAAACCAACCCTTCATGAAAGCAATTCTTTAATAGTGTTTCAGAAGGAAGCTGTAGCTGGTAAACACATGTTCTTATGGGAAATTGCCATAATCCTGACTATATCCCAGCAGGCTCTGAAAATATTTCTCACAAAGTCTCTTACATAAAATCTACAACATATGTACAGCAGACTGTGCTTCACATCCTTTTAAGGAACTTACAACACTAATGAAGAGGATATTACTCTTGCTTTTCCTTCCAAATGTCTGTCTCTTGCAACAGGTATTCTGTAATATTTGTTTTCTTTCCTATTTTCATGGTTTCTGCACTACCATGAATCTGTAAAAGTTTATAACTAGACCCCCTATTGACAGCTCTTACTGTAGGCTTCTAATTCCACCTATCTGTCACATATTCTATTGATAAATGCATTTCATTACGTTTGTACCACTAAGCTTTTCCAGGGCTTTTTTCTTCCAGGGCAATTATCAGAGAAATCAATACAGTTGTTATTTTGTATGTGGTTGCTAAGAGGTTTTGAAAATCAATACAGTAGTTATTTTTTATATGGTTTTGAAATTGATCTCACTTTTTTCTTTTTTCTTTTTTTTTTATTACTATTGACTGATATGTCAAAAAGAACACAAACAGATCAACGCAGTTCTCTTACTAATTGTCATTCAGCTAAATACCTATAATCCATTAGGGACATATAAAAGTCACAAATTTCTGTATGGGTAACACTAACACTGATGAAAATTTTAAAAAACTTCACTATTTGAAAGATGTAGATCACTCTTCGCAACCCAAAATGGACAGAATGGTGTCCTCAACTATTTTTCCTTCAGTACTTCTTAACAGTTTTTACCCTCTTGCATCAAACAAGGCAATTCAGTCAAAGAAAATGAGACCACATTACAGACATGGAAAAATTCTCAATGCAACCAGAGAAAAATTCAAGAAGTATCTTGAGCTTTTTTTTTTTTTTTAAATATAGTTTCTTTGATATTCCAAATCAGAACCTAGCAATTACTTTCTGAAAGGCTCTGTGATCCAGAATCACCTACTGTAATTATCTATTTTTATCAAAAACAGAATCAGTAGAAAGGAGAAGTCTGCCAGGACTTACTGTGCATATTGTCTCACACCTCATCTTCTTTTTCAACTGTTGTTTTTTCCAGAATTGTTTACCAGCCATCCTCATTGTCTTCTACTTACTGGAACAAAACTGACCTTTACAATTTGTGCAACTTGAAATGGTGTTTCAACAACATCATGGATAAGAAAGGGGATGATACACTTCTGATCTGTATAATTTACTGAATTGGTAAAAAGTGTTTTTTAAACTCCTCTATTCTGATATACCAGCATTATGCTCATACTTATGCTGCATCTGTAAAAATAGCTGCAGAAAATGCAGGAGGGGAACAAAAAAGTCAGCCCTTCAATGAACATATAGAAACTTATAACCAATGTCCTCCATGTTGAAATATCACAGATGGTAAGATTAATTTTTAAATGACTGTGCTTTCCTTTACTACATGCAAAAATATTGCAATAGTATTTTTAACTTTCTGGATGTCAGCTGGCCACTACAACTTGCTACTACTCTTGGAAACCAGACCACAAATGTTCTACCACTGAAGTTTAAATCTATCTCTTGGTTTTGAATCCACAGTATAAATTACTAAAATAAACAGGAAAACTTTTCATTTGCACTTCTGCTACTTTCCATCCAGGAGTCTACTGTCCAAAAACTATTGAGACTTCCCTTCTCTGTGTTACATGTTACTCTTTTAAAGCCCAAAGTTTTAAGTGCTCTGCCTAAAGGACTCTAGCTACTTCTGTGGGTGTCACTGTTAATCAAGGACACATGGAAAGGAAATGAAGGAGCCAAAAAGCAGCCTTGTTGTCTGGAAAAACCTCAGAATACACGGACATGGGTGACAACAGTAGGAAAAATCAGAGCTGGATAACAGGAAATGTTTGCAGCTTACTGAAACAGTTTAACTATTCGGCCTCAAAATAATGGAAAACTGGGGCAATGACCTCAAAGATTAAAATGTACCCCAAACAGCTCAAGACATTATAAGGATGAGCCTATCACAACTGTTAAAACAAATTTTACTTTGCAAATTAGAATATCTTTTATTTTCTTTTATATGTCCTCCTCAAGCTTCACTAAACCTGCAGTAATTTGCAAACCTACCAAAATCTGTCATCTAGACAGAGTAAATTAGGATGTTTAATAGCTAAAGATAATCAGATAGACCCTGGCAGTAAACCAGTAGGGAGCAACAAATACACACTCACTTACTGACTGACTGGAAATTAAGCCTTTTATTCTGTGGTAGCCTCATTTTTTGCTCCACACCAAATCCATTTCTGCTCACAGCAACAAAAAAGCCTACAAAAAGCATGCCAAAGCCAGATGATTCCAATTTCTGGTTACTATTAACTAATACCTAACCAATACCATCACATTCTGGTTTTTAGCTGATAGCATTCACAAGAGAAACAATACAATCATGTATCTCAGGACAACCTCTGAGAAGAACTGCAATTTGAAATACATAAGTTGTACGCCCAAACCGCCTATCATACAAAGAGAAGAACTGATCTTTCTCTACTGAGCTATCATCTTCATTTCCAGACCCCCTCAACTCCTTCACCTCCACTGGGATCGCTTGAACTACATCACAAACTTTTCTAGTGATGACTCCTGGGCCCACCAAGAACAGCTGTTACATTTAGCACAATCTATTGATAGGGATTTCAAAAAACATATGGCCAAATACCACACTGTCTTGCTTTTTCCACTCAAAAATTATGCCAACCAACATTTCTACTCCTAGTTCTAGGAGGATGCAAAAGAATAAAATTAAAAACTGAGAATAGACGGAAAAAACCAACCCTAACTGACAATATTTGGCAATCAGCAGCTTAGCATGACAAGCAAGCATTTAGTTGCCTGCAAATGAGAAGAAAGCATAAACACTGATTGGCTAGACTTTGTTCAAAAATCTACGCAAGCAACTTAGAATCAATGTCAGAATATTTAGTTTTCCAGTAAACAAGATTGTCATAGGAAAGCTTCAGCTCGTGGATAGTAGCACTATAATTTGTAGTTTTATTAACATAATTTTCAGCATCTATAAAACAAATTATCAGTCCTGGCATGTGACCAAGGTACAAGTGTAGTCACTTCACCAGGAATAAACGCAATTGGCTAGGCAGTGTTGTAAGAGTGTTATTCCATTTTTTCCAACAAAGGACTTCTTTTACTGTCTCTTTTTTCACACACATATACACTGACACAAGCCACCAGTATGATGTCTCCCAATTTCAGGAAGGGAAGACAGCTTTTATACTACTTAGAGCAAACCAGCGCCAGTTGCAACTGTTTAAAAGATTATTCCTTTTAAACAAGCTCCAATCTTTTCCATTCACTTGCTGCAAGGTAAAGGGGCATTACATCTGGTGAGAAAGAGGAACAAGGATTTCCTGCTTTGTGTATCCTACTACACAGAAGAAGTGTTGCCAATGCTAGAAATTGAATTTTGGAATACTGACAAAGTCATGAACCTTATGTGGTCCAGGATGTTCATATGGTGTTTCAGTTACACAGATGATTCACTGATATTTATCACAGTTACACAGTCTGAAAAGGAACTTTGGATTGCTATGACAGTTAAGCAGTTAGCTGCTACTGATTAATATGATCTTAGGTTGCCTATTATCTAGCAAATCTCTATTTGAAAAAGTATAGTCTTGCTATTCAAAAGTCAGTTGTTACTCTCACAAATGCTCTTAGGAGACAAGAGCCAATGTCTTACAATTCCAAGAGAACCATGCTGGACAAAGAAAATAGTGTATTGTCTGCAGCTGTCAAACTCCAATCTGTCTGAAATCCTGGATCCAACTGTTTTCAGCCCTCAGAGCCAAGTTCTCAAAGTTCTGACCATTAACAAAGAATTTTTCCCTCTTTGGCTGTTCAAACACTCAGATTCAGCGTCACAAGTGCAGACCAACAAAATTCGGCTTTTGTAGCAGTACAGTTCTTTGAGGATTTGCAGAAAAGCATGCAGAGCCATGAAGTGCTGGAAAGTCACACTAAGAAACTACTAAGCGGCTTAGGAAAGCTTCCACAAGAGATTGGGTACATCTGTGGAACTGTAAGCGATAAAGACACTAATCCCTCTCTTAACTTATAGATCCAAAGAGCCCATCACCAAAATACCTAGGAAGCTACATTCTTCCCCAAAAGATCACAGTAACGTTCCTTTTGCCTGTAAGTTGGTTAATGCTTGTACAAATTCTTTAAAGCCCTAGCGGGACCTTTTAAGCATAGAATGCAAGTCCTTTGATGCTGAGGAGTGTCTCTTTCCTTAAAAAAAGCCAGGTCTAAGTAGCATCTTTCAGAATTAGCTGGCAGTCTCACTAGGACAGAAAATACATCCTTGTATACTTGTCCACATATATATATATATAGAAACCAGGACTAAATATAATAAGCAATTCTATAAAACATCCCACTCTACCTAACCTACCACCTAAAATTCAGATTTACACTGAAGAAGGAAGAATTTGCTCCTAATGTAGAAGATTCACCTACCCACCTGAAATCCAGAGTTGCTACATCAGCCGATCTCCAAAAATAAACTTAAGTTGTAACATATAGTTACTTTTCAATTCAGATATTTGAAAAGCCCCCTTTGAATCTAGAAAAGAGCAAGCACTGATCACCTTTCCGCTTTCACTAGTGAATCATGTAGAAGTTCTAGAAGAAGCTGTGCTGATGCCAAACCATCACCACTTCCATCACCCACACCTTAAAGTACACCACAGGGTTTGAGTGAGGGATGCAAAACTATTATTACTATCTCTTTTTTAATGTACAATGAATTTAGTTTACAAAGCAAGAAAGAGAATGACTTTGTTCACTCTGCACAATTACAGTGATATAACTACCAGAATTGGAGAATCTCAATTTTATGGAAGCCATCTCCCTCAAAGCAGTTTATTTATTATGTTGCCATTCTGCAGGCCCATGTCTAGAAAAACTGTAATCTGTAAATATTTTAAAAATATTTTCCAAGTGCTGTAATTTTTCAAGCATCACAATTGGTTTAAACCTCTCCATTTATGGGAAGAGCATATTTATTTCTCCTGGTCCTGGTGAAACTTCAATTTTCCATGCTGCAGATGGAGATCAAAAATAGACTTAGGGAACATTACAGTACCCGATACCTGTAATTAAAATACGGGTTTTGCTTTCTTCCCCATCCAAGCCATGAACCTCAATATGTTTTAAAGTATTAATAAAGTAAGAAAAAATGCCTCCTTAAAAAAAAAAAAAAAAAAGGATACCAAACTGTTTCAAGAGCCAAAATTACAGCAATGAACAGATAGCGCAATATTTTCTTATGGAGGTTCTAGTAAGATTAAATTTATGACTTATCACACTGTACTACCCCATAATCAACACAACCCCAGAAATTGCAAAATCTCAGCAACATATAAAAGGCAGTTCTGTCAGGGTCTATGAAAGGGCTTTTTCTTTGCTTTTGAATGGTGAAAAACCATAAAGGACATCATATCAATGAGTGGACTGAACCAAAACAAAAGCAACTGAACCAAAGTGAAAAAATTACATATCCTATCAAGCCATGAATAAAAAATTAGACCAAAAGCAGAATGTGGAAAAACCAATAATAAAACAGAACATGCGCAACAGTGGGAAACCTGCCATTGATATATTTCGTAGCACTGAATGCACAAAGGCTCAAGTTTAAATTGTGCAGCTAGTAACTAGTTCATTGTACTTCCTCTGAGCTTTAAAAATATTTTCTTAAGCAGAACTAGCCAAAGAGTCTTCAAATACATTTGCTTTGAGTACTGGTAATTCAATGCTAACACCAAACCCAGGTTAAAATAATACATTCACATATAGATCTGGAGATTGTGCGTGACATAATTTTCCATGGAAAATTATGATTGAGCAGAACATCAGAAATTTAACAAATCTGTTCTTCAGTCATTTTAGAAGTGTGACATCTAACCAGAAAAGCTTTCTTTACAAACTAATCTTAAAAGACACTCATCTTCTTTTTCTACTTCCTGCAAAATTTCAGGAAAAAAATCCCACTGCTATTCCAAAGTGTGACTCCCCAGAGAAAATGTACATACAACGTTTGCTATTACTAGGAAAAATCCTCTGCAAATTGAATTTATTACTTTACTAGTGGAAATTCAGCAGCTGAACTAACAAAATCAGGTTGAGTGTTGATTCTTTTTAATAACTGCCTCTAATATCAGTGAATACTATGGCGAAAATAAATTTTATTTCATGTTACCTATCTGTTCTACCAATGCCAGGGCAGGAAGTTCAAAAATGTGAATCCTCAGGAGGCTTACACGGATCACTGAGAGCAGTAAAAGGAATGGTTACACATATGCAGCCTGAACTTTGAGATGAATACAAGCAAATTGTGAATGTGCATTTTTCAAATGATTGCACCCATTATTTTCCACTGACTCATGACTGTTGGCAGAAATGAATAATACATTTTAATATGTAGAGGTTCAACAATCACAAGTACAGAGAGTATGAATGTGTATATACCCATCTTCTCTGCATACATAATACTAAAGCTGTAAGTTTTCATCTGTTTTTTCTACTTAAACATCAAATAATTCATAATGCAGAACTGTAAAATATATACAGAACACTGCATCAATCATGTAGAAGTACAAGTGCTGTTCAGCATTTCTGTAAATCCTCCATTAAACCTAGGTTTGAGACCAAACCAAACAGTTACATGGATCAAGTCATGGTCACTTGGAACACTGAGACACATAAAATGCTGTGTTATTTCACATCAAGATTATTTGCAGATCTCTTCATTATTTCAAAGAATATTAGTGACAATACAACGCATTCCACAAAAAAGCCAGTGCTTATGCCCTTAAATTCAGGAGGCAGTAACAAGGACTAAACAAGGACTAAACAAGGACTAAACAAGGACTGGGAAATCAGCTGACCCAAGTCCTGAGGTATTTAACGCAACCAGTACACTGCTAACATACACTCAGAAAACACAGATGTGTAATTAACTTTTAGTATCATCATCAAATAAGAAGGAATTAACTGTTTGAATACCAGCAATGTCTTGCTTTGCACGTCTACCTTCCCTATCAGGCTTTTTAACACACCATAAGCCACTTCTCAAGACATCAACCACTGCATGCTCTGTATGGAAATACACAGAAAAAATGAAAATTTAACCACAATATCCTAAATGGTGGCTGAAAGTGTAAAGCCCATGTATCACCAAGAACTACTTAAAAGCAGCACAAAACTTCACTAAAGTAAAGAAACAGCACAGAAGAAAACGTGTGTGTACACTGCCATCATATTTACTTGAGCAAGACTTTGGAAATTCTTTAGGAGAATTAAGCAGAACATTCCAGAAATGAATGGCATGATAAGGTTCCCAATAAACTTGAGAAGGAACTGACACATAAAAATATGCATGATATTTTGATTTACCATATTTTTACTCCAGGTACAATTTGAAAAGTACTATGCTGTCAAAGCACTCACAACTTCTAGCCTTTTGGCAAAGGTAATGAATAATGAACATCTGCAGGGCTGTTGTAAGTTCATGAACTACAGAAATAAAAAATATGCCTTCTTTTGGTAGCCTTGTTCTTATGTAAAAATCCAAAAATAATACACCCTAGTAACCACATCCACAAGGAACCAGATACTTGGCCCCAAAGTAAGACAGAGCAACAGAGGGCTTATGGCAACTACCACTGCTAATGTAGGCTCCAGCACTTATTCTAGGATGAAATCAAGCATAGCAGAGCTCAGCCTTTCCAAATCATGCATTGGTTTGGGAGGAGGTGGAGGATTCTGTGTCAACGTCTTTAATAAAGCAGATGTGACTCATTGCACTCTCATTTCAAATCATAAACTGAGGTTTTTCTCTTCTTTCTCTGAAATAGCGGCAGCAGCACTGGGGGCAGTAGCACTGGGATAGCAATCCTTCAAAAGTTTTTGCCCAGTACAATAATTTAAACCAAATTATATTATTAGATACTGCAGTTTTGTTACACAAATCCTGACTTTAGTTTTTCTCCTTAATACCTTGCATCCTTATTCACCTTATCTTCTGCAGGTACTAATCATAGAAAAATATGGAACCAATTTGATCAGTATACCATCCCTATAAATCTTCCTAAACTGCATTTTCTTTTCACTGAAGAACACATTTCCTTTATAAGTGTTGTTTCAATAAAACCAGGTAATCTAAAATATCTTTGCTTAACATACATTTACAGTAATTTCACGACTATAAGGCGCACCCTTTTGACTAAAATTTTTCCCCAAACCCGGAAGTGCGCCTTATAGTCCGGT
>PYHW01010846.1:2635851-2660111 GCA_013186435.1 Turdus rufiventris
GCCAGTCAGTATGGTGAGATCCTGCAAGAGAACTACAGGGATGAACAACCCACAGAGAAATATAGCTTCAAATCACAATCACATACATGCCCCTGTCCTGCACGTTATAGATTCGCAGAATAGCTGGGGTTGGAAGGGACGTCTGGAGATCACTGAATCCAATCCCCCTGATAAAGCAGGCTCATCCAGAGCAGGCTACACAACAGCATCATGTCCAGGCTGGTCCAGAAAGGAGACTTCACAACCTCTCTGGGCAGCCTGTTCCAAGAAAGCTATGCAGCACAGCCTGATTTTTAGTCACAGATGTAAACAAGTTGGTTAAAATGGGGGGTTGAAGGGAAGTGCTAAGTTCCTGATTAGAATTTCATTTTAAATTGAAAGCTCCAGATTGATTCAGTAACAATAAAACAGAAGGGGGAAGAAGGGGGAGGATTTATATATAAGAAGAAGTCATGTAGTACACTGTATTGAGTTTAAAAGATAAGTAAGACAATGCTTTTTTATCTGGCATAAACAAAAATAATGCCAGCAGTTTGACTGCAAACAAGAACTCAGGAGGAAACTGAACCAAAAAGGAAATGATTACAGCAAACCTCACAAACCTAATGCTATGTTTTAATCAGAAAAAATACACTTTCAAGTGCTGCTTTGTAATTCTTTATGAAGTGCAAATCAACCATATTCATATCCAAAATAAACTTTTGTAAACACTCCTTAACACACAAGAAAACATACCTAATGAAGGATTATCCCAATTGCCAAACTGAAGGCTAAATTGTACCTTTCTTTGATAACTCTAAGACCTTTATACCTCCAGACCTCTGAATCATTTGGAGCTTTATTGTAGAAGACTAAATCACAGTTCCACCTTTGACAAGTAAACAGCAGACAATATTTCTACCACAAAAATTAATTAATTATTTTGCCTCCTCCATTTAAAACTCTCTTGGGGACTTAAATCAATAAAGTATCTGATGCATATGTTCTATCTTCTTGTTTCCAATGGTTCCACTGTGCATATAAATCCATTGTAGAACCACATTTGCATTTAAAGAGAAACTCCCTTGTGTTTACTATGCACCTGTTTCATGCAAGCCTATCTTCTCTACCTCTGAGAAACAACAGATCTGCCAGAAAAAAACAGAGTGCAGATACAATGCTACTCCAAGTCCTCCTGCCAATTATCTAAGTACAATTTCCTTCAGTTTAGTTTAGTTATGGTCCTATTTGGACAAGAGTTAAAAATAGTTACTATTTGCCCTTCCAAAATCCAATGTTTCTCAACTTTTTCTAACATATTTTTCATTTTGACAATGAACATATACATTTCAACTGTAAAAAACCCCACTGTATTTGCTAAGCAACACACAGTAAGGCACTGGCAAATAGATTACTTACAGACTTGCATATGAAAAATATAAACCTTTCCTTATTTTACTTGGCATTCATTTTAATTATCATGGCTGAATAAGCAAGAAGCAAAATATTCTCCTCTTGACATCTACCTGAAAAGAGGTGCAGGTTGATTCTGGTAAAATTGAAATACAAAAAAATAATTGTTCCCTGCCTCCTTGGTTATGATTCACGGGCTGCCTCTGGAGCTTCATGCACACCATCAGAGACAGACAAGGGTGCAGATAAAGCTCTGCGACACACTTCATCTAGTCAGCTGAAACGTTTAAACACCAGATGAAGGAGATAACTTGCTGCATCCCACAAAGGCTGCTGAACTACTGGTCGCTGTGCTCATGAGGTGCAGCATCACTGCTCCATGACACCAAGTGGTTTCACAAGTATCATCATCCCTGCACCACGGCCAACAAGACTTCTGTGCTGCTGTCTGTGACAGATGAGTCACCCCTTGGGGATGCCTGCTCCCCTTTCCTGCTGGCATCTCCTCGCATGTGGAGGCAGCACTACTCGTGTCTCCATTTCAGAGGACAGAAGCTATAGCAGCTGCAGCAGGGTTGTCATGCTTTCACCTTCCTGCTTCTAATCAGACAAGTGTCCAAGGACAGAGCTGCTGTGGAAGTAGGTCTAGGTCTGAGACATCCTGGAAGAGGACTGTGAGAAAGAACGCTGTGCCAATCCAGGTGGTATTTCACCTCAAGTGTGTGTGGGATGAAGACTTCTTGCACCTATGGAGTCTACATAGGAACAATTTCAGCTGCCAGGAAAACTGGACAAGTGGGACACTTCATAGTTTTTCAAGCTCTGCTGATGCCCAGTCAAGAAACAGTTCCAAAATATTTGTAATTATGTAATTAATGTAATATTTGGGATCATGGTTTTGAAATTAAGAAAAAAAAAACATTACTTGCTCTTATTCACAGAACTCCATGAAGGGACTGAATCTTCAAGAGTACCTTCAGTCACCTTGTCCAAGCAGTCTAATTTTACATGCAGCTCTTTGTAAATTCAGAAGGTGGCCCCAAAGAACTCATGACATACTTACTTTCCATGCTGTTCATTAGAGAAAAAAATATTAAGACAAGCAGCCTCTACCTAATGTAAGCTACTATTTTCTACAGAACTTCCTCCCCTGAAAGACTGCCCATCTTATAACAAAATGACACTTTGACACTGTTGTAGCCCAAGACAGACACTTAAAAGCATTTTGAGTAGCCTGCACTGGACTGCTAGCTCGAAAAAGAAGGGTTTCTTTTAACAGGCTCCTTGAATTTGGAGGTAACCTTACACTGGGCCAGTACTCTGATGTAGTTCTATTGTACCCACTTTTTCAACAAGCTACAAGTCACACACATGCTTTCTGCAGCACATTGAATCAATGACACAGACCAGAAATCACAAACACCTGAAAAATAAGTGAACTGCCAGTTTAAAGCAAGGGTGAGTGACTGCATTAAGCAGAATGGTCAGTCCGCATAAGTCAGTCTTTGACACATAAAACATGCAGAAATTAAACATACCACACCTTACAAAGGGAGCCTTTTCACTAGAGGCCTTTTCACATGTGGGCTACCTTGACAGCATACTTGAAGGAAAAGTTACAGTTTTTGTATACTGCAACTACAGTGATGAGGCAAGTGTCTCTAACAACTGAACAGGTCAAACTCTTATTGTCTTATTCAGAAGAAAAGTGCTTCTCATTGCCTTTGAACCATCTCTTGAGCGACCGCCGAATTCTGCTCTTTTAACCAGTTTTTCAGCTTACCTGCTAAATCTTTGAAATATGGCTCTAGTATTGCACAAGGCATATTTGCGGGCTTAGCATATGAAGACAGAAGTGGCTTATCAAGTTCACCAACCGTAAACTCACACATGAACTCGGTGCAAAGGATTTTGGGGCAAAGAAAGTCATGTTTATGGGTGGTAGTAAGGCAACAGGTCATGCTCTTTATGGCTTGCTGGAAGCACGTAACTCCTAAATTCAGCAAGGGCAGGACACCACTAAAAGTCTGCTACAGCATGCTGCACAAGGCTAAATGCATGCACATCATTCAACATAATTTCTGGCTGCAGGATCGGTGCTATTTGCACAAAATTATTTTGATTTCCCAATGCTATGTCTCTATGAATGTCAGATTCTTTAGCCATTTAAATAACAGAAGAGGGTCTAACAGTCAAGTGATTTGCTTCAGAATAATTTTTTTAAACTTTTTTTCAGTTACCTTTTGCTATTGGAATGCTGAAGCATAAAATGAGGCTTAGATGCTAAGATTTTCCATGGAAAACACAGGCACTAGCAGTTTTTTGGTGGGTTTGGGCTGAGGGGACTTTTGGAGGAACAGTTGCGACTGATTAATAGGTCTGTAAGAGATGTGGCTTTAAGCCAGCCATTGAAAGTGCTCTGAGGTGATAACACTGACAATGAAGACTGAGACTGTTTAGGTGCTGGTTTGTATCCGGTACCATCAGAACCTGATCATCGAGCTCTTCTTTATATAAATTACATGTGCACACATAAAACACTCATTGAGAAAGGCTTGATCCCTGCTGCTGCAAAAACACGATTTTGGACTGACCCAAGCATAAGCCTTGGAGCATGTTTCTACCAGACAACTTGGCATTTGTTTCCCCACAGTTACAAGCATGCAACTCCTACTTGATTTCCTTCCAGACTGCGGCTTGCCCGGCGGGACAGGAGGCTCTGAGGCTGGGTGCCGGGCAGAGCGGCGGCAGATCCGCGAGTGTCAGCGCTACGAGGGGTTCGCGGCACTGCCAGCACGGCTGTGCTCAGCCCCAGCGAGACCCGCCGCGTTCAGCCCTGATTTCACAGGGAAAGCGCTTCCCCGGCCGCGGCTGGCCCCCGCCGCCGCTCCCGCTCCCGCCCGCGTCTCCCGCCGCCGGCAGCCCCGCTCAGGTGGGGGGGAAGCGGCTCCAGCGCCGCCCGCACCCCCGGGCACCCCGGGCTGGGCGCCGCGCCCCCGCTCCCGCCGCCCCGGGGGCAGCGCTGCCGGCGCCAACAAAGCCCCCGCTCCGCTTCTCTCTCCTCACCTCACCCCTGCGCTCCGCTCGGCCGCGGCCGCTCCGCAGCAGCCGCGAGTGATGGAGACGGGCGAAAGACCCAGGTGCCGCCTCTCGGCTGCCGCCCCCCGCCACTCCCCGCGGCTGCAGGCGGCGCTCCGCCCTCCGCCCCTGCCCTGCCACCGGGCAGCGGCCGGCAGGAGCGGGAGGAGGAGAGGGAAGGAGGACAGGGAAGGAGGGAAGGAGAGGAGAGGAGGGGGCGGCCCCGCCCGGCCCTGCTGCGTCACAATGCGGGGGGCGCTGCCACGTGACCGGCGGCGCGGGGCGGGGGCTGCGCGGGACCTGGCGTGAGGCGGCGGCGGGGTCGGGACGGGGACCGGGACCGGGACCGGGGCTATGGGCCGGGGCTATGGGCCGGGGGAGGGATCGGAGTCCCCGGAGCTGCCACCACCCTCCGCGCCCCGCGGGTTTGTCTGAAGCGCCGCTCCGCCGCGTGCAGTGCGAAGCGCGTGGCACCCCCGCCGCACTGAGGAGAATGGAAACGCAGCGCTCGAACCTGAAAATGGCGAGCTCCATCCGCTCACATCTGTTTAAAATAAAACTCAGTGGGTTTGGGGGTAGATTTTTTTTTTTTTCTACTTTGGTCTGCTGTAAAACCTGGAAAGCCTCGCTGCTTTGCTGTGGTTCATAGGTTCACGAGGACCTGGGGAGGGTGGAATCCTCGCACACCTTCCCACCGAGCTGGTCCAGCCTGCCTTGGCAGGGATCCAGCGTTCATTCCCGGAGCAGGTGCTCGGTGAGGCGGGCAGGGCCCGCCGGCTGTGCCTCACACACCGCAGGGCTGCTCGGAGAGAGGAGTCCTCCCAACAGGCTGTGCCTGCCACCCAGCCATCGGATGGCAGCAGCAGGAGAGAAAAAGAGAGCCCTTGGCTGGGTTGTCCTCTGTATTTAGCCAGTTACAGGCACGTTTTCCATCCTGTCTCTTAAAGTGTATCCCTTTATATACACCTTTCCACTGCTTCTGTGTGTTTTTACCTTTCAAACACAGAACATCTTAAATTTCTTTTACTCTGCTGAGTGAGAACTGCAAAAGCCTGAGAGGTGCATATGGAAAATTTAAGTGAATTCATGCTAGTTTGGCATTTTGGAAAAGTACTGCCCACAGATCACACAGAGCACACTCAGCAGTACCACAGGCATGCCCACATCAGACAGCACGTCTGCTCTGGACGAGTGTCTCTGGAAATGGGGAAAACACTTTAGTCTCCAGCTCAATATGTCTCTGTTCTTCCTGTAGGGATTTCCAGTTAAAGTGCCTGAACTCCCATACTCCCCCCATTTTAATCCTGAGACACAGTCATCAGACAGTAACAACGTTGAGAAGCTTGTCATCTGAACCCAACAAGCTGGACATGAAAAGAAACACAGCCCTCCATGAGATGTTACTTGAGCTATCTAGGAATTGCAGCATCATGCATTTTCAGCTTATTTAATATACTTGCCCAGAAGTGGAAAGCTGTTGTATTTCTTTCTTTTTAAATGACATTTTTAACGTGTACAAAACAA
Organism: Turdus rufiventris; assembly: GCA_013186435.1. NCBI lineage: Eukaryota > Metazoa > Chordata > Aves > Passeriformes > Turdidae > Turdus > Turdus rufiventris. Next base: position 2,641,846 of record PYHW01010846.1, read on the forward strand.
ACTTGACTATGAATTGCAGTGATGATTCTATTCGCAAGGCCAACTATGTGGTGCAATACTATCTTGACCGCCTGTGCATATTGAATGTGGAGAAAGGAGTACTTTGGACAGGTCTTCTGCTTTTAGGAAAAGGATATTTGGATACTGCACATTTCACACTTGTACATATATGGAGATTAGTAACCATTTGGGTTATTTGTAATGCACTTGATTAGGTGGTTTTATCCAGGAATGTTGGTCAGCTGTGTGTGATTAAATGGTTTGAAAGGAATGCAGGTCAGGTCCAGAATACAATGTCATACAGGAGTATAGCCTGACAAACAGTGTTGATGAAATAAAAACCAACCAAACAAAACAAACCAAAAAAATCTTATTTTTATTTAGAGTCTATAAATACCATTCATATGCAAATAGAATTTGTAAGAGAAAAGCTTGGCAAGTGTCTCTGTATGTGTTATATATAACAGTATCTCAGTACTGATAACCCTGTTTGTGTATGTACTTCTGAAATCATTGCTGAAAATACTGTTCAAATAAGAAATTCTGATTAGGTAAAAAAACCTTTAAATTAAGATACACAACTTAAGTTCTTTTAAGAACTTCAGGATGGATTTTTACTGCCAGGTATATGGCCCCATTGTTATTTTTTTGTCTAAAATAAAATCACAGAATGTCCACTCCTTTCTTGCTGTGTGTGCAGATACAAACATTTGCTGGAATAGTAAAAAGCTTGTCATGGATAAAGACAAAACCCTCCATTACTTTTGAAATTCTTCTCAGATCTGAGTTTGAGACAGATTTGAAAGTGTGGTGCTTGATGACACTGCTCATAAAGACCTGCCCGCATTATTTTAAGGCACAAAACCCAGGGAGACATTTCCTGCAGGAGATTTTCTGTTCCTGTGCAAGACTAATGATGGTGCCTCTATATTTGTTGTTGGATATGTGCAGCTGTCTTGTGAAGCAAAAGGTAGACAGGAACAGAAAGAAGGCAGCAGAAGCCTGGAAAAGATGAGCCAAGCAACATACACTACCTAACCATTTTTTTTCCAGAGCATTGAGGTTACTCTAACAGCTGATAACTTTAGGGACTAATTAATACAGGCAGCCTGTTAACTTCCAGATGGTAATCCAGGACTCCTGATGTATAATATCTCCACCAAGGAACATTATCAACAGTATCATATTAAGCAAAACCTAGCAATTACAACATAAAGGTATCTCCTGAAGTAATAAAGAACAACCTTTAGTTCAGTCAAATGATGAACCACGATGACTCACAGTCATTCAAGGCAGTCATTGGGGCACTTAAATGTTCTCTTAAATTAAAAAAAAAAAAAATTAAAAACACATTTAGCTTTAAGAATCAGTAAGAGCAACTACCATTTTTAGAGCATGACAGAATTTATGCATTGATTTCAAATGAGTCCAAACCATTGTTCCTGTCTTCAGATTCTGAGTGGATGTAAATAGGACATAGATCAAGTCAACCATGCATCTAACTTCGAAAAGCATCATTCCTAATTTTTCCCACCTTCAGTCTACCCTGCAATAAATATATAAAATATTTTACTCAATTTAGGAAAAAGCATTTCAATTCTTAGAAGCACATGAGGCTACAGCAAATAATGGTATAGGCACAAACCTGTTAGGTTGAGAAAAATCACAATATTGCGTTGACTGCTAGAAGTAACGACTTACTGTTTCACCTTGGTTATGACAAACAGCATCACACATATGCTGATGAGTAAGTGAACCACCCTAGATTCATGGAAGTGCTACATCTAAGAAAAATTGAGACTACATAGCTAGGACTGCAGTAAAACAATTGTTCTTCTGCTGTGTTTTTGCATTGTTTTCAGTGCTTGTAATGCCTAAACCTGATCTGCTAGCCCACAGTGGGCCAATCCGACATTAGCAGAATTCAGGGAGCAGGAGTATGCCTTGAAAAGAATGCAGATCAATTCCTCATCCATAAGAAAAGAAAGGCATACAAAACCACATATAATTAGGTCAAAACCATCTTTTAGTGCATATAGCTTTGTTTCTGTGATTGGGCAGGAAGTATTTTCTGCAATGAGGCCATTTAGTTGGCAGTATCATGGGTGGAGAAGAGACTAAAGCCTGGGCATTATTAAATGCTTATTTATTTGATCTATTCTGCTGGATAAATCACACAGAGAATTTCACAATGTGACATCCAAGGTTCTGCTCACACATTTGGCACAGCTGTGCAGAAGAACTGAACATAGTATGTATGGCTGGAAAGCTAGTACATGACATTACTGCATCAAAAGGTCAGGGACAATTATCACAACCAGCTACTCTGATTTCTGGCATAAAGCCCCACAATTCCTGGTTGAACTAGAGAATGTTTTTCAGAAAGTGATCTAATCTTGATTACTACACTCCTAACAAAGTTGTTGTAATAGATCATTAGCTTCCCTGTTAAATTATGTATGCTTTGTCCATTTTCTCATTCAGCTTGTTTGAGTTTTGAGATTCTGACTTTGCCTAATTTAAATAGGAAGCTGTCCATTTTTAAAGGTTTTCTTATAATCTATGTACTTTCAAGCCCCCTTCCAAAAGTTTTTTTGATAGATTATAAAAGATTTCTTAAAACTTCCCTGATACTTTAACAGCAGTACAAGCCCACAACTTTGAATTTGTGAATCTTTGACATCACAGATTTTATTATTAATTTTGGCAAATTGGAAAGCTTCTAAGTGTAATCCTCACAACAAATTAGAGATTGTAATGAATCCTTCTCCTTTTTTTTTTTATCCCTTATTCCTCTGCTTTATACACCAAGACCACCTTTAAATATGGCCACATTAGCAAGCTGCCACAAGGCAAGACAATTTGAAGGAGTGGATTAAATGTCTGCTCCATAACTGTCCTGGTGTAGCTCCTTCTCCCTCCCATGCTGAAGCCAGATCACTTGGGCAGCTGAAGCACAAAGCAGCTGAACCTGACCGGTTTCTACATTATCTTACAGCATTAGAGCTTTGTGGGATTACTTGGCTACTGTTTATACTGGGAATCCATGTGGTTGGCTGTCCAGTAGTACGATCCACTTTTCTTCCATCCTGTATATATGACTTGCATTCTCTCATGTGACCTCATTAGGCAAGAAAAACAAGGAAGAAGAGTTGGTTTTTTTAATGTGATTAGAATATAAAGATGTTGTATGGTGCCACTTCAGAGATAAGATAAAAAGTCAAAAGCCTTGGAGTTTAGGTTCAATGTCAATTTACACATATCCTTTTCAATTCATTAGGGGTATGAATGAGTCATTAGAGGAAATCCTGACTGGGGAACACATTAACTTGGATTAAGACCAAATATTATGTTTCACTTGAGCCTCAAGCAAAATCTGTACTGCCGTAAACTTATTGTAAGAGCCAGAAGTGAATTCCGGTCACAGCAACCCTGTGAATTAATAAAAAACTTTATAGCTTTAACCTGTACACCACTACTGATTTGACTGTTTTGAAGACGCCCCAATTAATAACATTATTTTGAGAAAGTTTAAATCCATGCTTACTGTCAATCCCTTGGCAGCAGACTCTATTTCCTGAATTAGATCAAAGCAAGACATTTCAAACAGCCTTTAAGTAATTGCTAAAATAATGATTTTAAAAACACTCTAGAGAAAACACTCTGTAAACCAGCTGACTCTAATAAAGGCCTAAAAGGAAGGCAAATTCCCATTAAAAAGGGCAGAAAAGTTTCAGGTTTGGGGGTTGAACAGTGCATTGGGGCTTGTTACCTCTCTGCTGGATTGAAGAGTTCTACAATAACTCTCTGTGGAGGGAACTTGAGGGACACAGAGAAAAAAATGTGTTTCTAAGCAGATAGAGAGGTGGCTGCTTCCTGTTTTCTTGTATTACTGAATCTCAGGCAACACAGGCACACACATCCATCTGCATATCTACCTATCTGAAAAGAGTTTGACACAATGACCACTAAAACTAGCCTTGAAATCATTCCTTGGAAACTAAACATGAGTTCCTTATCATTCTTAGTTGACTTAGAAGAGAGGGTTTCCCACACTACTCCCATTACAGACTACTCTCATTGTAATGCCTTCTTAAGCAACCTCTGGAAACATTTCTGTCATGATCAAAGGCATTATTTGGGTAAAAAATGGTAACAGAGTTTCAGTATAAGGAGAGAGATGACAGCAAATAAATGTGGCATTTACACAGAAGGTTGAGTACAGCATTTTGTGTGTAAGCATCAACACAAGGCTACAGTTACCTTTAGTAAAGGTGCTGCTTTGTCCTGGAAGAAAGCCAGTTCACCTGTAGCATCGGATCATTGCTGCGATCAGATGTTGAGACAAGTTCTCAACTCAGTTCTGACAAGAGGCTTCTGAACATTAATGTTCACATAAGGAATAAAAATTCCCCTTCACGTGACTTCTTATTTGGCAAATCTATGTTTAGCAGAGCTTACTAAAACCACCTGTCTGCCTGAGCTTCCATCTGTAAGACTGTTCACAGAAATAGTTCTGTGAACAAAGAAAAACATGGGAGAATTCTGCTTTCCTTTACCATAATTAACATTTAGAATTAAAGACTTTTACATATTACAATACATTCCTACTGGAAAAAGGGGAAATATCTTGTGAATCTTCAAGCTGACTTAACTGTGTTTTCAAAGCACAAGCTGAACTGAAGTCTAAGCTAAATCCCTCTGAACTCAGGATACTATCTGAACCTGGAATACCAGTTCTCCCCACATGGTCAATAACACAGGAATCAGCTTTTCCCTCTCCCAGCACTCACACGTGCAGTTAAGAACCAGCAATAACACGATTTGATAATTATCATTTGAAGTCATTATTTAGTTGTTCTGATACCAAATAGGGTTTCTGCCAAAGAAAACTTCGTTAGTTATTCAAATAGCATTGTATTAAGCATTCAAAAGACTTTGAAAATTCGAAACAGCAGTCATGTCCCATGGGATTCACAGTTCATATTGTCAATCCATCCTCTGTCCCGTGATCATTGCTGTGATTTACAAAAATATGACCAGAAAAAAGTTGAAAAACAATATGGGCCAAATAACAGCTGTTCTAAATTGTCATAACTTTTCCAATCAAAGAAAAATGATGTTGATTTACACCCGTGAAGATTCCAACTCTGATCTTTTATTTTCTTCCTTCCAGTATGTCATAAGGAGAGTAATGGTAGCCAATGATAACACATCTTGCATGGTATTCCTATTGTATTTATCCTACTAGTATTGTGTACTACACTTGAGTTATTTTTCTCTTTTCTCCAGCTGTTTCTGTTTCTCCTCCTCTTTCTTTTTTGTCTTTTCCCTTGATATATTATTGTTATTTGAAATGGCAAAGAAACAGGTTCCAATTTTATTTTTTCTCCAGAAGAAGACAGATTTATTTGAGTCTCTTTTGGCAGCGTGTTTCCCACTCACAGGCCACCATGCAAGCACCAGCCTCTGCGCTTTGTGGCAGCTCCATTGTTCTAGATGCTGGTTGTTATTGTGGTGTGCCTGCATAATGAGAAAAAAATACTTAGAATTCGGAATACTTAGCCTCTTGGGAGCTTGGAAAATGAAGATGTGAAATTACATCATCTCCTTCTTTTACACTCTTAGCAATAAGAGAGGATCACTAAGAGGTTTGAAACTTATCATCTACCAGAACAGAATTTCCTAATTTCCAAGGAAGCCTTGTATTAGCATCTAGGTGTTTCCTTACATACAATTTGTCCTCCCAGTCCAAGAACTGGAAGCTGGCAAGACTGCACTAGGATATGCAAACCTGGCAGATTTTTCCTCCAGCTGGTATAGTTTAGAAATGCCTTTTGGTCACTTGAAATAGTTTGGGATCTGGCTTTGGATCAACATGAGGACCAAGCTATTCACCTTTCCTTCCCTCACCCCCCTTTATGAGATTGACAAGCCCAAATTTAACATCTCAGACAATCTGCGCCAAAAATTAGAGTTTAACCCAAAACCCAATCAGATGCTCTATCTGTACAGTCAGAATTTGTACAGCAATAGGCTATCACATCCCTCACTTTTTGAGAGATTATCCTGGGCCAGGTATGGTACATTGCAGTTATGAAGCCTGAAGGCTCACAGGATCATGGGTCATTCTCTGTTAGCCAAAACAAGCAGTTTCCTGGCCAGCCAAAAATCCCAAGGGTTGTTTTTGGTTTTTTTTTTTTTGTTTGTTTGGTTTGGTTTGTTTTGGGTTTTTGGGGTTTTTTTGGTTTTTTTGTTTTGTTTTGTTTTGTTTTTTTGTTTTTTGTTTTGTTTTTGTTTTTGTTTTTTGCCAGCTATTGCTTTTTGGATGTCTATTTTAGATAGTAAAGCATGAAAAGGCAAAGTTTAAAACCTGACCTAAGGGTAAGTTCTTCCACTTAAGGATGGTATCAGCAAAACCAAAATGTAAGTAGAAGTTCAAGCACTAGAGATCATGGAGGTAGCTGTGACTTAGCTAAAAAGGCTTTGTGAACTTCAAGGATAAAACAGATGAAACAAGAGTAATTGTGATCTGACACTAATGTGTCCCAAAATCCTGCATCTCTGTGAGCCACACCATTTAAGCAACGCTATGGAATTTGCAGTCTCAGAATCTGTCAAGATTACAGACTGACTTCACAATTTTTTTTCCAAACACAGGTTAAAACAAGAAAGTGGAAGGACACCTGAAAGCAGGAAAAGGAAGGCACAATGAGAAAAATGCAAAACATTTAGAAAAGGATTTTTCTGAGTCCAGTGTGAGTGGGTGAGAATTTGATTATGGCATGTAAGAGGGTCAGCAGATTCAGAGAGAAAATAGGTCAGAGCAGAGCAAGTGCAACAGAAATTCCTTCAAGGAATTTCAGGGCATATGGAGTAATTATTAAATGTATTCACAGAATTCTAGAATATCTTGAATTGAAAGGAATCCATAAGGATCATCAAGTCCAGCTGCTAGACCTGCAGAGGATAACCCCTGAAATCACACCATGTGCCTGAGAGCATTGTCCAAACACTTCTTGATCTCTGTCAGGCTGGTGCTGTCACCACTTCCCTGGAGAGCCTGTTCAGCCACCCTCTGCATGAAAAACATTTCCCTGATATCAAACCTAAACCTCCCCTGACAGAGTTTCAGGCCATTCTTTTGAGTCTTGTCACTGTCACCACAGAGCAGGGATCAGTGCCTGCCCCTCCTGTTCCCCTCACAAGGAAGTTGTGACTGCACTGAGGTCTCCCCTCAGTCTCCTCCAGACTGAACAGACCCAGTGCCCTCAGCCACTCCTCACACGGCTTCCCCTCCAAACCCTTCACCATCCTCATGGCCCTGCTTTGGGCACTCTCTAACAGCTCAATGTCTTTTTTGTGTTGTGGCACCCAGAGCTGCCCCAGCACTGGAGGTGAGGCTGCCCCATCTCAGAGCAGAGCAGGACAATCCCCTCCCTTCCACACCTGGTGATGCTGTGCCTGATGCCCCAGGACATGGAGTATCCTTTTGTTGGCAACAATAACTGGGAGCAGTATCCGTGCAGGCAACAAACTGACATTTATCAGGTAGAAGAATTCTTTCACGTATTTCTTTAGTTGTTTGTCTACATGAAAATCCAACTGTTGCCAGTGTCAGGTTGTTGCCAATCACCTGCTGTGACATTGCATAGAAATAGCAGAAGTCCCTGCATTGATTTTTCAATGCCTTACTGACTTAAAAGAAATGGTAAAACATTTCATGCAGTTGAATATGAAGCAATCCTGACCCAGCAGTGAGATCCTTATTTCTGGTATTGTTCTTCTCCTTGCCAAATGTCAGCCAGCTGCTTGTCTCAGCCAGCTGCTGTTTTAGATTTAATATCCTTGACTTGACGTATCCCTTCTGTTTGCATTATTTGCTGCTTTTTTTTTTTTTTTCTAGTTTATGTCATTCTCCTGTATGAAAGAAATATTTAACATTTTTTACAAAATCCTTAGTAAAAGTATTATCAGGAAAAAGCTAACGAGCAAAATAACCCCATCTGATCCAACACAACTACACAGATAGTTGCTGTTGAAAGGAAACAAAAATTTATTTGCCACACCTAATTTCCCTGATAATTTCTCTAATGTACATGATCTATTTATTACTCATCTTGTATCTCCTTCTCCTACTTTAGCTCCTTTCATTTTGATGTAGAATTTATGGAATTCTGCCTTGCCATATTTTCACTCCATATTTATCCTGCCTTTTCCCTCACAGTCAGAGTCACAACACTATGGCAAGAAATGAACACTTAGACAAGCTGCTTAGAGCTGAGTTTCTACTTCATTCTGATTGCAGAATGGCTTAGGCTAAGTGTGCTAGGGAAGCAAGGTGTTTGGTGAGCATCCTGCAGGAGAATTAATTGAATTTCTAACCTACTTCAATTTTTCCATTAGCTACTCCATCAACAACAGACAAGACGAATTCATTGTATGTTTACATATTCATGTTCATTAGAAAGCAGTATATATCAGAGTTAGACTCAAACTAGATTTCCAACATAAATAGTCAGAAGTACTGAAGATATTACATATATTGTGAACATTATGATACACAGAAAAACCATCCCATTAGCTAAGTGGATGAAGGTTTAGAGTCTAAGGTATGGTTGATTACAGAGACCCCACTATTTTTGAGATTTTAAGGAAAATGTGATACTGACATAATAGATATCTTCTTTGAGTTTTCTTCATCTGCCATCTACCCGTTGGAGGATTTCAGTTGACCCTGTTGGAATATTTCTGTGCTTTAAGATAATGGAATAATGGAATAATGGGTTTGTTTTTTGTTGTTCGTTTTTGGTTTTTTTTATTGGGTGAAACATATAGTAACAGCTCCAACCTCTACACTGGATAGTACCAATTCAATGTCTCAAGAACTACCTACTAGTAATTTTTTGTTGCTAATTCTTGTTTTGGTGGTGTCACACTGTTCTTCAGAGTAAATAGCACACTGTAAATCCATGATTAAGAGAAGTGGCTCAACTAAGTTAAAGCAATCCTTTTCAGCATGCTTCTCTCTCTCATATATATTTTAAGAAGATGTACAGGATTCTGAGTAGTTTGTTGAAGTGTTGAAAGATCCCATGCAGAATATAATTCTGGCTCTGGTGAAAAGAAAAAACCCAAAAATTTCCACTGGCTTCACTGGGGTCAGGATGTTGAAAGATGTAACATTTCCATGTTGCAAAAGTCAACTCATTTGGCCCTTAACCTGTGCTTGCTTTTTGCATATCATGTGAAACAGACCCATAAAGTTCAGCTCTTTCTGAGGGAATCAAAGAGTGCAAAATCTGCTAAAATAAAAAAAACCAAAACAACAAAATGAAACAGTTTTATTTCGTATGGTTCTATACTTCCGAAATTAAGCTGTTGCCACTGTTTAAAGTAAGATATGTTCAGGTTTGTACTAATGGGGTTAGATTTCATGTTACTCCTGTAGTATCAGGTCTCTCCATTCTGCTATCCAGATAGTCTTTAGAACAATGTTTTTTTTTCAGAGTGGAATAAGCCTAGGATCATTTATTTCCTCTTAAGATTTATGAAGGAAATTATGTGGAAAAACATATGTGGAAAAAAATGCAGATAGTTGATGGGAATACACACTTATTTATTGCACCAATGTGTCATTATTAAAAACCATGGAGACACCACTGGGTTTTGGGGTCTTTTTGTGGTTGTTTTGGTTGGTTTGATTTTGGTTTTATTTTTTTTCATGTTTTTGATATTATGATATTACAGTAATTTCATGACCATAAGGCACACCCTTTTGACTAAAATTTTCCCTCAAACCCAGAAGTGCACCTTATAGTCCGGTGCACCGTATCTGATCTACAAAGTTCGAAAATTTGCGAACCTGGAAGTGCAGTCTGCAAACTGAGCCAGGACCCGCAGGAGCTGCGGCCGTGCGGGGGAAGTAAGGAACCGCGGGAGCCGTGGCCACCGGGCAGGGGAAACCGGGAACTGGCGCGGCTGCCGGCTGGGGAGAAGCGGAGGGAAGCGGCGCGGCCGCAGGGAAGCACCAAGAAGAGCCGTGGGAAAGCGCCGAGAAGGGGTGAGAAAGTGCCGCAGAAAAGCATCGAAAAAGCGTCAAAAAAGCGCCATGAAAAAGCGGCGAAAAATCGCCACGAAAAGCGGCCAAAAAGTGTTGAAAAATCACACCGAAAAGCCGCCAAAAAGCAGCAAAAAAGCGCCACGAAAAGCCGCCGAAAAACGGCAAAAAAGCGCCACGAAAAGCCGCCAAAAAACGGTGAAAAATTGCTGCCAAAAAGCGGCGAAAAAGCAGCGAAAAATAGCAGCAAAAAGCATCGAAAAATCGCCACGAAAAAGTGGTGAAGATGCAGCGAAAACTTTGCAAATTGAGAACCTGCCAGTAATTCGCTACTTTGTTGCGCTCCACGTGGCTCCTCGCTGCAAAAAAATAGTGAGCCTTATAGTCCGGTGTGCCTTATGGTCATGAAATTATTGTATATATTTTCAATCTACATAAAGCAGCATAGAATCCCACACAACTAGAGGTATAAATACCTACGGGTCTTGTTTAGTCAAAGCAAATTATTTAAAACACATATCCGTATGAAATTTAAGAGGCATAAAAGAATAGGTGGGTGCTGTTCAACGAGATGAGTGTTGGACAAATGCTGATTTTTAGCTACAGAAGTATTAGGGACCCATGCCACGGTAATAGTATTAGCTGTGCAAAGAGAGGATTAAACTGGATAAACCTTTCTCCTTATGCATGAAAGAACACTTTTGTAAGTCAGTGTTTTTCTCAGTTATAATCCTTGAAGTCTAACTCATGAAAATTTTATCACATAAGATAGTCAGTCAAGGAGACTAACAGTCTAAAAAGTAGGGCAAGAGTTAGATCTATCAGCTGATGCTTGAACATGCAAGTATACTCATTTAATTAAAAAGGAATTTTTGTGGTAAATAAAGGACAGTACATCAGACCAGTGTTTACAGCAATGACTTTTGCTTTTACGTAAGAAGAGCAAATGCAAGCTCTTCTTCTCTGTATTCTATGATGAGCTGAAATATTTGAAGGCCCTAATGGTTGGGTGCATTGCACATGTTGTTACTGGAGGTGACTAGAAATGGGAAAAGGAACAAATTTACTCTCTCCCCCAGCTTCCCTCCTGAAACATTGATATGCCTCAGTGTATTACGGGATTCCAAGCACAGAATTTTCATACTTTCTGGTTAGCTGTAACTATCACAGCAAACTGGTATGCCTCAGGAAAACAAAACCACTATGAAAATACCATGGAAAGTTCACCTGTCCTTTGCATTCAATTTTTCTGAAACTATAAATATCCAGCAACATTATCCAAAAAGTCACTTGTATTTTTCTCTGTATTCTTGGTGAAATTTGATTCAAAGTGAGAAATCCATGGAGGAAGCAGTAAACAAGTAGGTTGTTACAGACTACGGAAGAAAGACTGTGCACAGGATGGTAAAGAAGACTGAAGTGCTAACCAGCCAAAGTAAGCAGGCTACAGGCAAAATGGGCAGCAAAATGAAGGAAAAGATACCAAATTAGAAATGCATTATAGAAGAACTCAAACCAAGGTTGGACAGTGTGGAGATAAAAATGTCCACACTGCTGTTTGTGTGCTACCCTTTGGCATGGGGAATAAGACTTAACTGAGGCACGGAGATTTGTTCTCTTTTTCTGTCACCTAGCTTTCCTTCCTGCCTGTAACTGGAATGAGTAAAGCTCTTCCATATATCAGAACCAAAATATTTTGTCTTCTAGGAGTCTTCAACAACAAGTTTTCTTTGCAAGTTAAATCCCTTCAGTTACTTCCCCATTTACAATTGCAAATTTATTGTGACTTTTTTTCCCGTAGAGATTGTCATGCTCCTTTTCATCCTTGAAGAAAAGATGATAAAGGTTGTCTTCTGCTTCTTCTGGATACTCTCCATTATTTATTTATAACAAATAACCATCAAATTGAACGATTTTTGTTGCTATTTATTTCCCATTAAAAGCCATTCATGGGAAAATCTGTGATGAAATTAGTTGCAATTTCTTAAATACATCAAAAGAATGGCACAATTAGAGCTCAGTTTCTGAGTTTGACTGTGAGAGCATGCCTGTGTGAGAGGCTGCTATGGGCTGGCTGAAGCTACAATGCCTTGGCATTGCAGTGGGCCTGATATAGCACGTTTGCCCTTCAGCAAAACTCTCAGCAGGCCCTACTGAATTGCAGCACTTGACTATCACTACTGAAATCACTTCCAGATGGGAAGAGGCCCATCACCATCTGCCTGTTGGGGCACAGGCAGTGGGGTTTGCATCTGTGTAGGAAGACACACTTCCAGCTTTCTCTCCGGCAAGTGTTAGGAACATCTTCAGTTTCCAGCTGCTACCTTTAGCATACAGCATCACAACACTTACTTTACAGTAAATATTATTTAAAACATATCGTGCAGTTTAACTACCACGTTTCCTGTCATAATATTCATTACAGATGAATTTTTATGTTAAAAAGTTATTTTGAAGGAGTCAGAGCTTCAGCTAATGTAATTTCATGAATTATGAGAACCATGAAGAAAGAAGTGACAGAAAAGCATAAGAGCAGGCAACTGATCCAGCTATTACTGACTCTTTCCAAAATGCCAATCCTGAAACAATCTCCTCCATTATTTAGGACTGACATTAAGAATTCTTATTTAACTCTTAAACCTGAAATTCTCAAATTATGCTTTCTTGACAAAGGGCTGCACTTTGGCTTAGTTTTCTTCTGTTGCTGTAATACTTAATTTCGGATATTCCATTTCAGAATATATAATTGCTTAAGTAAGTAGGTCAACACACAAGATGAAAATAACAATAGATTTCACTTCTTAATGTCTGATATACTACCAAAAATTTGATTTATTTTAAAAAATTGAAGAGCTGACTTAGAACAATAGCCACAAAATCATGTACTAGCTCATCAATATATGACAGAATTCACAGTTTCACTCTTTAAGCCATATTTTGAGGGCTAGTTCTCTGTTCTTAGGTGATGGGTACCCTTCAGACTTTCTTGAGTGACAAGTATATAAAATTTATTGTAAAGACAAAGGCCTTAGTTTTCTGCTGACTGGCCTCTGCCAAAGTCTTTTCACTTGGCACAAGGAAAGCAGTGAGTGCAACCACTTGCAAAGGTGGCAAGGCTTTCTGCAGTAGGGTTTGTGCAGCAATGTGGTGTCTATAAGCTATTTCCAATCACTGTAAAGTCTCCTTGTTGACCTGTTTTATCTGCAGAGACCATTGTTATAAAGTGGACAAGCCTTGTCACTAAGAGTGTCATGTAAGAAACAACTGACCAGCTTCAGCTTGGGTTGCACAGAGCTGTGGATGCTTTGGTGCCATGGATTCTGAAGGAAAGAAAACATTCAGACCCAGACTACATCCAGAAATAACATGCTTTGTTTGAGTTCCTTGGGGAAGAAGAGGTGGGGGGAAACCATGACCTCCTGCTTTGCCTGCTTTTTGTACAACCTAAATTCAATCTATAAGAAGGAATGAAACAGTCAGCAATTCAGAAGCTTACTAAATAAATTGCTAGTGCCATATCAATTTGTAATTATAGGTCAGTTCTTAATACTGCTGTAAACCACACATTCCAGGGCTTTGCAGGCACTTAAGAGCATATTTTAATCTCTTTGGATAAAAGAAGCTGACATTGGCAACAATAAAAGAAATGCAGATTAAGTCCCTTGGTTCTTACTACAAAATTGTGCTTTTCGCTACTTTAAACAACTCCCCCAGCACACAAGCTGCATGCCCTCACATACCACCCATGCTAAGCTATTTCTTGTGACAGTTTCAGCTACATTATGGAAAAACTCGTGTCATACTGTATCAGAGCACCACACTGACAGTGCTCTCATGATATAATGTCTGGAGAGTATGATAAAAATATCAGAGGCAACGTCTCATGAAAGGCACTCACTGCTAATGGCTCCACAGATGTGTCAGATCCAAATGTACCAGATCCAAAGAAACTGCAGAAAAGTGTCAATGGCAGAGCCTTTGCTTCCAATGGATATAATTGATCCTTTTGGATTTTGGAAATTGTACAAGGAGATTAAGAGTTGTCTTTCTCTACTGTATGTGCAAAATGCATTAAAAATTAAGGAGAAACTACATCAATTATCCTTTGTATCAGGTGGTATGGCAAACATGCACCAACAGCAACAAATTCCTGCTGGAACACCGAGAAATTCCTTTGCCCTGAGATCCCTTACCTCCTAAAACCAGGTACAGGAGGCCAGCAGGAAGACTTGTTCTGACTTCTCTGTCTATCAGATGCAGTTGTTACTGGCAGGGAGGGAAGGGTGGGAGGTGCTCCTCGGGCCCACCAGCTTAATGAGGGCTCAGGATGTTCAGTGCAGCTCTTTCTGATGCTCTGGCTCCTCCCTTGCCCAGAAGCTCTGTGCTGTGCTCTGTGTCTAAGGCTTCCAGCTGTCCCACTAATCATGGTGTGATTCAGCCTCCCAAATGGGCATGGCTGGCAGGCAGGGCTTAATCAAGACCCTAAATATTTTCCTTTGTGTAGAAAGAAAGAAAGAAGCGCTAAGCTGATGTTCTGGCTCTTATGTTAGCCCTGATGAAGCACTGGACTCAGGAAATGAGGCACAACAGGGACGTTTTGGACATCGACTTTATCTAGTCAGTGCATATTTAATAATAAAAATTTAAAAGGAAAAACATACGCTTTCATCTATTGTCTGGGTTCATGCAAAATCAGAAAAAAAAAACAAACCAAACAACAAAAAAGCAAAGTATTTTTCAATCCTTTGTTCACTCCCCATTTCCAAGGTTTGCTGTCCTGCTGATGAATAGCCAGCATCCTACTGATTTTAATGAGTAGCAGGCCAAATTTTGAAGATTTCATCAGTGGTTGCAGTGTCACAATCTAAATAGTGTAGTATTAAGTGAGCAGTACCATCCTTTTCCATCAAATATGACAGAGCTCATCTTGAAATGATTGACAAGTTCAGCTTGACACTATTCAGGCTGCAAATAGATTTGAATTTCAGGTCACTTCAGAAAGGATTAGACAAACAAGAAAGTTCCTCTGCTTCTATGAAAGATTATTCATGTTGCATTAAATGCTTTTTTTGCAAAGGAGGATGCAGATGCTCTTTGCATTGATGAATGCTTTTGACATTCTCTTGGGAGGTAACCCTTGTGTCTTCCAAGAACTATTTTGTGCATTATACAAAGTGGAAGACTTTAAAATAAAACAGTTCACAAGCCCATTTCCAGACTTCCCAGGTATTGGATTGCATGGTGGCTGGAATGAACTAAAGGGAACTGTTTGCATCCCCAAAGGCAGACAATGTGACTGAACTGGCAAGTCTTGGTCTATTTTCTCATAAATGAATTGCCATGAAAAAGGGTTGCTGTCAGCCTGCCCAGCCTGTCATATCTTTTCCTGTTTTATTATTTTTTTAAAGTATTCCAAAATGAAAGTACATTGTTTCTGACAAGTGTGAGTTTTGGCTTTGGTTTGGTTTTAGGCACGAAAGAGGTTTTGAAAAATTAAATGCCAAGATGAAGGTGTTTTTGTTTGTTTGTTATACTGCAAGGAAACTCAATACATATTTGCCCTCTTTTCAGTTGTATTTATTTTAGGCCCAAACCGGCAGTGATTACATAAAATCTTGATTATTATTTTGAACTACTAGAATGTGGGTTTCTGCCGTAAGCTTTAGAGGTAGCAGCTTTAGAGGGATTTTGTGTCAGTTCTTTGATACAGAAACCGCAAGACAGATTTTACCTGTCTTGTACAGTAAGTCTGATTCTGTTCACACAAAATTGCACTGACACTCAAGAAGAAGCCAGTAGCTGGGGTAAAGGTAGTTGCATATGATTTGTAGCTTAAATGAGAGTCGCAGCAGTTATGTACATTCTCATCTAGCAGCATTGGAAATGGTTTCAAAGTGCAGGTGAAAAAACAATTTATTTCTGTGACTTATTTTTTATATCATTGGTATTGAAAGCTTTCAACGTGCAGACATTAGTTGCAATTACAAACCTTCTATTCATACACTGTAAATTAAGTGTTTCAAATGTGACAGATTAATGTAGGTGAACAATACTGCATATGGAGAAAAAGGATGTTGTGACTTCTGCTGTGGTGATGTTTGCTGGTGGGCTGGTGCCTGAACACATGCAGAGCACTGCAAAACTGAGGTCTCAGTGGGCATAAATTCAAATCAGAAAGAACTTTTAGTCAGAAGGGCTGAACAGTGAATTCAGGTACTTTCCACATAATGTTTATATGTTTATTTTTATTTTTAGTTTTAGTTTTATTTTTAGTTTTAGTTTTAGTTTTATTTTGGCTGCTTCCTTGAAAATTACATTGTTTAGTTTGCCCACTTCACCAAGGGAAGGGCCCAGTGCCATTATCCTTTGGAAACAAGTATGCTTTGGAGAAACATTCCAAGACAGCATAAACACAATATAAACATAAAAGGAAAACAAGACAGAAAATCTTTTCTTTCCCAACCCTTTAATTAAAGCAGTTCCTATATGCACTGGCAAATTAGGTGTATAAAAAATCCCAATAAAAGGGATTAAATCACAGCTGCATTTTAAAGGGTGGCATGAGTTATGCAGGGCACTGGTGCATTAGGAGAATAATGAGAATCTTTCACCACCCCTTTTATTTCCTTGCTTTTTAAAAATGTTCTTTTTGAAGCGTCTTATTGTGCCACGAAACAATTTTCACACAGACCAGTATTTTACATTTTTTTCATACAGCAGTGAGTCTTGTTTGTGTTTTATTACAAAGCACTTAAGGGATTATAACTGTGCAGCATCACCACTTGCTTTATTCCTCTGCCATGAAGGAGAGAAGACTAATGTACATGAAATACATTAGGCAATAAAAAAATGAAGAATGATCAAAGGTACTGAAAAATCTCTTGCATAAAAGGCCAGAGAACAATTATTGAAACTCATCCCTTTCTAATAAAAAAAAAAGCATGAAATTTTATTTGATTTGAAAACTATAGGTGAATTTATGCTGTTAAAATTTTAAATCATGGCTCAAAGGAATGAATTATTCTATTATTATATTTCCTCTTAGATTTTAAAAAATACATTATCAATTACATCATTACATCATCAATCTAAATAAATTGTCTTTTAGAGTTAATATAAGTACAGCAATTTTTAAAAGACAGGTTGAAAAGATATGAAAAATTTGGATCTACAAGAAAAAGCAGAATTTTCAAAAATACCCATATCATAGTAATTGTTCTGAAAATCTAGAGTTGCTTCACTTAGGCATTTATTGCTAACACATCATAACTTTTTTTGTGTGTGTGTGTAATGAGCCAAGACTGTTTTGCAATCCCATGCCACAGAAGAAAATAATGGCTACTTCCCTGATAAAAAGACTGAGGATTCTACCATTCAGAGGGTAATCAATTAATATAGTTCAACTCATTTAAAGAACTATGTCAGGTGAATGTCCCAGAATCTTTTGCCTGCACCAAAATCAATGGCAATTTTTTTTTGGCTTCCAAGGTCAGGATTTTAGCTTTAGGGGCTTTTTGCTACAAAGACTCTACACAAATTTACACAAAGGCACAGCAGACACAAAGACAAAATCCAAGGCCCTAAAGAAAGGAAAAGGTCATTTCAGTGACACACGAAAGCAGTTAGTCTTTAGTTTGTTATGCTTTGTGACTAACAACAGCACTGTAAACTGAACCTCTGCAATCCCCTCACTGACGTGCATGCCTGAGACAGACAAACATCACTGGGAAAGCTCAGTAGCAGTATCCCACTTGGAAACTGAAGCACTCCATGGCTCTGCATGGCACACTAGTGATAGAGATGAGATCAGACCCTCTGGAGTCTGATCAACATCAGACATCAACAAATAGTCTTTTGCTGCTTGTCACAAGATTTTGTCCTTGTTTTTAAAGTAGAGTGCCTCCTTCCAGCAACAACATATAGCTCATGTTCTAACAGAGCAAAAATAAAATGGAGCTGGTATTGTAAAAATGAAACCACCAGAGAATTATAATCTTTTGGCTACTGATACCTTTCAACTTGCCAGGTTTGCCCAGCCCATTTTTTGATAAAATCCATCCCTGTGGTGTTTCCTGGTACTATATATCAAACTTTCAAACAATGACACATCTGTGTTGCACCCAGAATTGCGAACACACTTCATACTTTGTGAAAACGTAGGAAATTAACTATACAACAAACAGCCTTGGACATGCTGAGACAAAAA
>PYHW01010846.1:2660411-2671799 GCA_013186435.1 Turdus rufiventris
AAAAAAGCCTTCCATCCGTATTTCATCTCCTTAGATCACTTCTGGAGTAGTCTTTGGTTCTCCCTGTTCTTTCCCTATCTTTTTTTTTTCCCACAAACACACAGAGGCACACTACTGTTGTTTATTGGCTTGTTTGCAGGGGTATAACTATAAAGTCTGGAAGTTGGGTATTTTCTCTTTAACTATTTACTGGTTTTTGGTAACTAATAAAAACAAATACTTTTAAAAAAATGTGTAACTGCAAATTTAAAATATTTTTCAGGCATGCGATACAGAACAGAAAATAATACTTCTATGAATTTCAAAGTATTTAATGTAAATTTTTCCATATACCTGACAGGTATAAATTACATTTGTGATGCACAGTACCTGCACCTTTTTATTATTGTTCGCAAAACAATATCAGAACACTATTCCAGTTTGGAATAATGGAAGATTGGAATTTAGAGCTTGTGATATGAACAAAGATAAAAAACAAGAGTTTGGCAAAAGCTAACCCATAATTCAGTATTCTTAATATCCCATCTCCCTCTCTGTTGATCCTTTGTAAAATATTTAGCTAGTTACCGCTTGTAAAACTCTGACATTGCCCATTACATTTGTAGCTGTGTTCTTTCTTCAGAAAATCTTCTGATGAGTCCAATTATAAGTACAGTAATTTCATGACTATAAGGCGCACCCTTTTGACTAATTTTTTTTCCCCCGAACCCGGAATTGTGCCTTATAGTCCGGTGTGCCTTATATGATCTACAAAGTTGCAACATTTGCCACCCTGGAAGTCAGAGCCGCGAGGGGGGGCAGCACCGCGGGAGCGCTGAGTAGCGATGCGGGGGCGGCTGTGGGTGGCCCTAGGTGCCAGGAGCAGCGCAGGCAGGGAGGTGGGGGGTGGCCCCAAGCACCAGAAGCAGCGCGGGCAGGAAGGCAGGGGGCAGCCCCAGGTGGCCTCAGGTACCGGGAGCAGCGCAGGCAGGGAGGTGAGGGGCAGCCCCTGGCGGCCACAGGCACTGGGAGCAGTGTGGGCAGGGCGGCGTTACTACTTCGTTACTTTGCTGTGGGCGGTGGCCCGAGCTGAGGGCAGCCCTGCCCCACACCATGGAGCCGGAGCCAACGGGGCCATACCTGATAGGGGCAGGCAAGGCCACAGTGCTGGGGGCAGTGAGGCCACAGCCAATAGGGGCCAGTGGAGCCACGGTGCTGGGAGCAGCGGGGCCACAGCTGATAGGGGCAGGTGGGGCCACAGTGCGCCAAGCCAAGTGAGGGATGGGTGGCAGGGCTGCTCCGCGAAGCTGCAAGGGGAAACAGCATGGCGGCACAACGGAGCCGCGAAGGGGAACAGCATGGCGGCACAACGGAGCCGCGAGGGGGAATGGCACAGCAGGAGTGCTGAGCCGAGTGAAGGAACGGCACGGCAGGAGCACTGAGCTGAGTGAGGGAACAGCATGGCAGGAGCACCGAGCTGAGCAAGGGAACGGCACTGCAGGAGCGCCGAGCTGAGCGAGGGAATGGCACGGCGGCACAACAGAGCTGCGAGGGGGAACAGCACCACAGCAGCATGGAGCCACAAGGGGGAGATGGCCCCACGGCTGTGCCGAGCCACGCCAGCTGGCACCGGGGGTGGGTGGGAGTGCCAGGGCCCACTGCACGGGGAGGGCACCTGGGGCTGCCTTTGAAAGCCTACGCCGATCTGTGAAAAATGTTTCCAAATTGAGCACGTGCCAGTAAACTCTACGATTGTGGGTTTCTGTTACTAATTCATTACTTTGTTGCACGTGACAGGATCTTCGCAGCAAAAAAAAAAAGTAAGCCATACAGTTCGATGCACCTTATATGATCTACAAAGTTGTGAAGTTTGCCGACTCCCGGGTGGTGCGCCTTATAGTCCGGTGCGCCTTATGGTCGTGAAATTATTGTATTCCTTTCCACATAAGAGCATAGGTCTTGTTCTCAAATGTATTTTTTACTGATTAGGTCACATACAGTTAATTCTTCTGGAGGAAAAGGATGCCTTTTCTGGAATCACTTTCAGATTTTATAATCCGTTCTTTTGTCTCCACCTGACCTGCAGGCTCTGTTCCTGTGTTCGGCCATCACAAAAACACATGGAGAGTGACAGCTGGACACAGAGTTTGATATGTGTGGTGAGGAAAGAAACTCAGCTGAAACTGATATACTGGTGAATGCAGCAGATCAAAGAGGATGTTAGTTCTTCAGACACCTGGTGAGCAAGGGAAACATCCCCCTAAGGGAGACTCTGGCATGGAGACAGAGGCTGGCCATTCTTAGTTTTGAAAACTGGGATGGATCTCAGAAGTGGAGCTCATTAACACGTCCATCTTCAAGAGCTGCAGCTGCTCCTCCTGGCATCCTGACATGTTGTAGAGGAAGGGAGTATAGGGGGGGTGTTAGGAGTTAACATACCATCTAGCAGTTATTTCTTCAATGTAGATAATCATCCAGGAATCTAGCATGTTTTCTTCCACAAACAGGTTCAGGGTTCTATCTGTACATGCTCAGCATTTTAATACATCTGTGTCTATAATCTTGGAAGCGGCATCTGTGGTGACCTTCAGTGGCCCTCCCTGTGTTCTAATACACAGAAACCAGATCTTCCATGCCTCTCTTCAGTAAGGAAATGGGTCAGAAATTAGGAAGGCTGTTTTTTACTTTTAAATGTTGCTCTTCTCCAGCCTGTAAAATAATACTCAGCTTGGAGTTTCCTGTAGGTACTGAGATGAGTTGCCTTACCAGGATAAAAATTTGCTCTCTTCTGTACAAATCAAGCTTTTTCTGTCATTACTGCACAAAATATGCTGTGTTTCTAATAGTAACTGAAACTTTGTAGAAGAAAATACCTGGTGCATGCAAGAAACAGTGGAAATTGGGTCATATTTCATTCTACCCAGTTGCTAAAAGAGGAGGTGCTTCTTTAAATGCAATTTTGTACTGGCTTGCATCAAACTGCAGTATGTCACATCTGATATTTACAGTAGTTTATGTATTGAAAAAGGATGAGGTGAATTCAAGGTCAGGAGCATTCTGTAAATGCTATTCCTGCTGTTCTCTGTAATCCTGCATGCATGTGTGGGGAATAGTCCAATTTCTTTTTCACATGTGTGTACTCAAACTGGGCCCTACCTAAGTTGGTGCTGAGCACCTGCAGGCATGGCAGATGCCAAACATCTTCCCCCACTCTGTTTCTTCTCCATAGTAATTAGAGGAGCTGAAACCTTATAACCTTCTGGCCCAGCCTCAGCTCTCACAATGATCCAGTCTGGATTTGACTTCTGTGGTCCATTACTGATTTTGACGATTAATTTCTTCCTTGTTACAGAACACTTCATAAAGACTGGGAAGTCTGCAAGTCTAGTAAGTTAGATACTTCGAGAGGATAAACACATGATTGAACAATGCACCACCTGCACCGGAAAGACAGCCTGGTGGTTACAATTAATCAATATCCCAAAGGTGACTGTGGTCTTCTGCCTTTGACAAAATGCATGGATTCAGCCAAAGTCTGAATCATGCACAGAACAATTTCTTCCCTAACTTGTATCAGCCCCTGATACTGCCCTGTATGGCATTCCCCTCCCCTTGTTCCAGTCCCTTCGCTGTCCATTATTGTAACCCTGCCCCTTGTTCCAGTACCTTCCTTGCCAGTCCCACCCTGGGCCAATCCCTGGTTGTTCCACCCCTTTGGAAATCCCCTGATACTCAATGCCCCATTGGCCCATGTGACCCTTTCTCCTCCCCCTGCTTCCCTCATTGCTTTGCGCTTTGTAAGACCCTGCCCTTCACTCCTCCCCCAAGAATCCCTTATTGGTTGATTGTTTGTACCCACCCCCAGTTCTGCCACTGTATTTAATCCTGAGCACAGGTGTGCTTAGAGCTTTTTGCCTTTGAATCAGGAAACTTTGATCAATGTTGTTGGTACTCCCCAGTAGCTGAGATCTTCTCTCTTCTCCTTTACCCCGGAAGCTGACCACATTGCTAATTGAGTAGCTCAAGAGGTTTTGCCTGCCCTAAAACTCCACTGAGGCAGTTCCCCACATCTGGCGTGGTGCTGGTGTGTCCCCATCGAGCCTAGCCTGGGCTCTGGTGGCCATGTGGTATAGATAATAAATGAAAATAGGAGGGAGGAAAAAAACCAGATAAAAGAAAAGGGCTTGGAGGAAATAAAATGTTAGAATCCAAAAGGCTTATTTTTTTCACTCTTGTGACTAATGCATCTTTCGTTTTCATCACACAGGTTTTCAAACAAATGTAGCTTAGGGCAGCAAGAGATTTGAGCCTACTTGGCTCTATGTTAATGAGCATGATGTGTACTTCCATTTCTTAGGAAAAGTAACCTAAGGACTATTATAATCCTGCAATGTACTTCAAAACTTGGGAATGCAAATCTCTTAGAGATGTTGATCCAATCCTTTGTGACTGGTCAGTGTGAACCTCCCACGTGTGCCAGGTCTGCAGCAGGCTGTGGACGCCTGGCAGGGTGTCAGGGAGACTAGCACACAATGGAAATCACTTCTGTCACCATATGCATTACTCAGTGATGGGGGAAGCCAGGTAGTGGCACAGTGCTGGCAATGCTGGGCATGGGAAGCTGCCACTAAGCCAGTAAGCTTTTCTGAGCAGCCTGTGGGTGGTACACAGCAGGGAGGAGTGATGTGGGAAAGGGCTAGAAGGTGCTGACAGTTCCCATGTTCCACCCCAGCAACTCCCAGAAGTGCTCCTTCTCGCAAGTACCTCCAGCCTCTCTTGCCCCAGGTCAAAGCTCGTTGGGCAAGATGCATCCTCCCAGGCATGAGGCTCCTGCCTGCAAGCTGAGAGTTCATGTAATGTTGAATAACTGGGGAGAGGGTGGTGCTGGTGCCCAACGCTTAATGGGTGGCCTCGCCTCAGAGCTGTTTTCATCAAACCCAGATGGTGGTGGTGCGCTAGAGTCCTGGTGCTTTTCTTCCTTATGGTGGATCTGTGTCTGAAGACTGGGCCCCACGGCTAAGGAGTCACAGACCACGAGTAGCACTGTGACACAGTGCTGAGACTTGTCAAGCTGTGATCTCTTCTCATGAGTCTGTCAGGCTGACTTAGAAAGGAAATGATCTTCATCTCTCTAACTTGACAGTACCTCAGCTCTTGTCACAGCCAGCAGAAGCAACCTGTTAAGGTTCCTAGTGTTGCCTCTGGGGACAAATCTTTACTTGAAAACCCTCTACAGGTACAGCCTGGTCAGAAGGCAGGCAGTGACCTCCTCTGAGCCCCATGTGTGAATAGGGCTGTGACTGGGCTTGAGCACATTTTGGGGTTTCTTTCTTTTTTCCTTTTAATTTTTTTAAATTATTTTTTGAAAACAAAAAAGTAAAATAGGAAACAAAATCAAAAACATAATTAGACCCAAAAGAAGAAATATTATACCAGAAAACTAAGTATCTAAATGTTAAGAAAATACTATGTAGCATGTCAGATGAGCGTGCTTATAGCATCCTCTGAACTGTTCTCATACAGCATAAGGTTCCTGGCACATGGTGCTTCAAGAAATTATTGAAGGATTCCTTCTTGAGTAGGGGCCTCAAGGAATCAGGAGGAATGCTGGGAGTGTCTTCTTCATACATAGCTGGTCTGTGGTGTGTGCATCTTTCACTCTAGATACAAGACAGGAATATGCGTAGCACATACTAGAGAAATATTACTGAGGAATAAAAGACCTGGCATTGACCAGGTTGCTCAATAGTTTTCTCAAGCAACAGTACTACGATGAGCAGAAGCAACCAGTTCTATTCTCCAAAATCCCTGTTCGGGAATGCATTTGCGAAGACCTGTTTCTCATCAGTACTACAGAAAATGCCAAAGATTTTACATAGTCATACTGGTCTATCTACATCTGACTTACTGTAAAATGCTTCACAACATTTATTAATGTTTACTTCTACATTGTCTGGTATAGTTTCAGAAGATGAGGTTTCCAGCAAACTTCAAGTTCTTAGCAAACTACTGAGTCAGGGTCCGTTTCTTGGAGGTTAGAGTGAGCAGAGGAAAACAGGACTGATCTGTAATGTTGCACTACAGCCATCAATTTCACCAGCATTACAGTAAGGGTAATGAGCCTTTCCTGGCAAAGGCTGTAAGCCTGAACTAACAGGTGGTTTTAAAGTACTTGGAGAGCCCTGAAGAGAAGGTCCAGTGCTAGTGCAAAGTCTGTCAGATGCCTTAGCAGCCTATATGGAGTTCCTAGAGGCTCTCCAGCACTTTCAGTTCTCAGTTTCAGCCTGGGGGATTTTCCAGTTACTTCAGTACCCAGAAGCCTGGAAGAAAACTTCATGTCCACTACAGCTCACTTGCACTCCTGCTTGCAGAAAAATGAAACATAGTATTTCACGTTAACTAAATAAAAATACAGTAATATCATGACTATAAGGCGCACCTTAAAGCCTAAAACGTTGATTGAAAACCAGAAGTGCCTTATAATCTGGTGCGCCTTACATATATGGACAAAGTTCAGAAATTTGCCAACCTGGAAGTGCGAGCAGCGAGCTGAGCTGCGCAGGTTCGCGCAGCAAGCTAAGCTGTGTGGGGCCGTGCAGCTCGGCCAGGGTGGAGCTGCGCCGCTCAGCGGGGCTGGGGGAGGCTGGAAGGGGGCCACACAGCATGGTGGGGCGGGGGGGGAGGCCACACGGATTGGCCAGGGCAGGGCCACATGGCTCAGCAAGGCTGGGGTGGGCCGTGCGACTCGGTGGGGCCAGAGCAGCACTGCACAGCTCAGCGGGCTTGCACAATTCCATTTCTTATTGGTTACTTTTTTGTGTGCGGGTGCTCACTGCAAAAAAAAGGTGCACCTTACAATGTGGTGTGCCTTATATATGGAAAAAGTTTGGAAATTTTCGGCACCTGGACATGCGCCTTATAATCCGGTGTGCCTTGTAGTTGTGAAATTACTGTACCTAAATCACCTAAAGCACATGACATCCAAACCTTGCTAAGATGCTCAATAGAATCTCCTAGAGAACATATCAAGGAATGGTCTCTCTCTGGGATATAGCTCTTAAAAGACAACAGAGAACTCAACTGCTCCCATTCAAAAGGAAATCAAAATAAATAGGAATAAGTAGTTTCCCTTATTCCCTTTCCAGTATTTCCCTTTCCTTTATCCTCTGTTTATCACAGAAACATTTGCATGGAGTTAAAAGCTCCTTCCAAAGAAAAGTGATTTTAAATTTGATGGCAAGCCAATCTCCCCTGGAGTGCCAAGCATTAAGGTGCATCCATGTCCTTTCACACAGTATATGCTTAGCAATTTACGTGGTCTGATAGAGCTGGTGCACCCCTGCTCGTTCCCTGCTGGCCCTGAGATGGATCAGCACGTGCTGAGCCAGTTCCAGATCTTGGTAGCCTCACACCACTGCTACCTCCTTTGCAACACCGTTCGTGCACTGGGAGACGGTCGGGAAAAAAGGTTCGGCCACAGTTTCTGCAGGGCACAAGCTGGGCTTGAGCACTATAATAAGCTGCTTCATTTTCATCTGCAAGTGTATAGGAACCAGAACCAGTCAGGACCTCAGGTTTCCGGGGCTCTGGTCTTCTAAGGTGCTTTGGTAGCTGATTGTTCTCGATATGCCACCTCTGCAGGCACTTAGGTTCACGTATAGCAATAGAACGCAACCCAAATTCTCTGCCACAGATGTAGCATACCTTGAAGGGAGGTCTTCTTGGGAAGAGTGTTTGAGACGTGGTTGAAGAATCTGACTCTTGTGATACTATTAGTTTTTCTGGGATCCAGCTTCTAGATGTACTACTTTAGGGAAAATTCTGTGAAGATCTGGCACATCAGATGTTGAAACTTACTCTAAAGTCAAGGTGCTAGAGATACCAATAGAGGCTTCTTCAGCACTTGATAGAATACTACGTGTACATTATGGGAAACTGAGGAAAGCTGTGGGGAATACAAAAAAAAAAAAAAGTGTGTGTGATTAAATGCCTGTGAGGAAGTGGTCCAAACTTGGCCTAAAGTAGCTCAGACCAGCTGGTAGGACCAGGGAAAGCTTCCAGCAGGAAAGGTGCAATAACTTTATGTGGGAATAGGGAAGTCCTGAGAACAACTTCCAGGCAAAGCATGGATAGGAATTTGTGAACATACGACCCTGGGATACATATGACAGTCCATCTCTGTGGGTGTGGGGATCATCAGTGTTCATTGAGTTGAAGAAGTGGAATCTTAGAAAACAGAACCCACAGCATAAACATGTACAGTTGGCTAAAAGAAACTGTTTACTTTGTACTACATAAATTTTTTCTCCACTGTGTTTATATTACACTGTCTCACAACGAAAGCTTCTCAGACTTGTAAATAAAATGGGGATCAATAACATCTACAGGCTGTTGACTGTAGAAGAAGAATCTGGCTGAAGAATCTACACCTATGTTGCCTGAGGGTATTTAATTTTAATGATTCTGTATCATGTCTGCACGTTATTCTTGGATGGTTTTGCTCGTTTTAAGACATGCCTGTCTACAGTGTTAATAAAAGTCAAAAAAATAGCAATGTAGCTGTGAAGTAGGCGGCTAATCTATTTGTGTTTTGATTCAGGACACAGTGGCACATACAGGGGAATGTCCTAGGAGGCGTGTTCCACAGATAATGACTACTTTTTCTTMTATGRATGCTTTGAAGGAAAGCTTAAAACATGGTTTTGTAAGTAAACCTAGAAAGAGGACAAAGTAGTTGCAAACTGTTTACCTATTGTTTTAAAGTGTCTTTTTTAATTCTTCCCACTTTTTTGCTCATCTCTCTTAATTTGGTCTGTGGCTTACCTTGCACGGTTCTGACTTCAGGCTTTTGGGGTTCTGGCCTTCTCAGGTGCTTGGGGAGGTTGTCATTCTCCTGGTGCCATTTCTTCAGGCATTGTGGCTCATGTATACTAATAGATTTTGTTCCATACTCACGGCCACATAGGTAGCAAATCACTGTTGGTGGCCGTCTTACCACTTTTGCCTGCAAATAACAATGGTGAAGGAGAAAAAAGATTGTTTTCAATATTGATTTTGAATCAGAATGACTTTGTATGAAAATAGTCATGTAGATAAGAAACCTGATATCTGTGAAATCTGTGTAACTGTTCCTTTGAGTTTGGTTTTGTTTGGAATCAATCCTGAGGCCTATAAGAGATACTGCCCCACTAACTGGGCACCTGGAACAGGCAGATTTCTTCTGCAGATGCTGGGCTGAAAATTCATGTGTGTGATTAATCAATACTATGAAAGACTAAATCATAATGCTATTGGATTACAAGGGTTCAAATATTTCAAATTACAAGAAGTGCTTATATTGCCACCTGCTGGGCTTTGTGGCTTCACAAGAACACAAGACACCTCAGCAAGCTTACTGTTTTTCAAGTGCCTCTTCCAGATACGGGGTTGCTAATAATTTAAAATTGAATGAACAGAGAGCCACAGAAAAAAATAAAAAACAAAACTATCTGTGTTAATGTGCTTGTGGTTCCAACAGACTACTTCTCACCAATCCCTAAACCCCTCTTCAGAAAATTTCCTGTACAAACTGTTTTTTGTTAAAATGCAAATAAATCTGTTTTTAAGGTCCATGTTTCATCACTCCTGCCACATATGAATGTACCTGTTTACAAGACAGGACAAAAATGTTTTTGACATACTGAATAGGGGGGCTGTTTTCCTACAGTGCTATATCTAATACTACAAACACAGGGTAACAATAAGTATGTGAATCCTTTTAAATAGAATAATTTACATCTCTTCTGTGCTTAATGTTTTAGCCTCTTCTGTTGTTGTACAAATACTGTAGTGTGCTGTGTCTGCGACTGTGAGACTGTATCAGCTTCCAGCTGTAATCAACTGTCTCAGTGCAGCCATCATTTAGTTATGGTTTTTTGCAATGTAACCTACAAGATGATGCAGCATAATTGGTGTAGATGTGGGCAATGGCAAACAAATTGGTGACAAATCTGCAACAAGCAAATACTTTCCGAACACTTTTTCTCTCTTTAGGAATGTGAACTAGTAGAAAACTGCTGCATATGTTAAATGGCCTTACACTAACCAGAGAGTCTTCGAAAGAGAATAAGCAAAATTTTCGAAGAACTAATTTTCTGTATTTGAGTTCACACTTTAGTAGTAACTGCTGATTTTTACTCTGAAGGCTTTTGGAGCACATAATACCATTACACAATAAAGTTTCAGTGACAATGTCTCTCCAAATGAATTTTATTTCTCTCATATATGCATATAGCAGGTCTGTGTGTTCATGTGCACACACTGTATTTAGCTTAGGATAAATGTGTGTGTCTGTGTATCTGTGAGCCGACATGCATTTGCATGCATGTGTGTTACATCCACTTCACTTTTCATGTTTTGGATTATAGGTCCTCTGAACGATCAGTCTGTGTGGAAATATCACATGGAACTAGCTGGGCTTGGGCACTGGTCCAGGCAGCCTCATTTAAAGCATCAAGATCATAGAAAACTTTGGCTGGAAAATTAGAGAAAGAATCAGCTTTCATTCTGGAGACCCACATTCAACTCTTTATGGAAAATATTTTCGGGAAATACCTGTTGACTGAGCCTTCCAGTTTAACCAAACCATATTGCTTTTGCAAATGAAAAAGAAAAGAAAGAAGCAAAAGAGTAAAAAATAAATTAAAAAGACTGTTTTTTGTCCCAGGGGTTGAATTAAATGAACTTCAAATGGAATAATTTTGTTCTTTTGGTTTTTTCTGTTTGCTACCTTTGAATTCTTGAATACCTAACACAGAGCTACCAGTAGTTACTTGTAGTATTTTTTTTAGACTTCTGCAAATTGTTTTCTGTCCTGAAAAATATGTCAATTACTATATTTCATGATAATCTGGAAGCATCCTAGAGTCCAGTTTTCTACAGGCTATACTGTAATACAAGGCTAGCCTAAATTTATTAATATTAGACTTGTATCTACACTTATTTTTAATTTTTTTAAAATTTTGTTTGTATAAATCCTGCCACAGGCAATCTACTGAAAATCTCAATGAACTGTTTGTAAGTTCCAGGCTTCTTACTTCAGAGTTTCACTAGGAACAATTCCTGCTTGGAAATTTTTCTGTAGTTTTCGGTAGTTTTCTTCTGGAAAGAAGTAAAAGAAAGAAGTTATCAGTAAAAATGGTCAGGGCTCTGAGAAGTGTTTTACTTTGTATCAATTTTGGGACCAAGTTAAAGACTGATTTAAACAATTTGTGACTAGGCAGATGGATTGAAGTTTGGTCTGGATAGCTATCTAAGGTGAACTGGAGGCTCTCGTTGGATTGAAGTACAGTAATTTCACGACTATAAGGCGCACCCTTTTGACTAAAATTTTTTCCCAAACCCGGAAGTGCGCCTTATAGTCCGGTGCGC
>PYHW01010846.1:2697485-2709954 GCA_013186435.1 Turdus rufiventris
CTTTGGGATGCCAAGCCATGCCATGGCTGTTACCCAATGCTGGATTGTTGCTTTGGAGTTCGCTTTGGCATGCCGGGTCGCGATGCTCATGCCACTGTATGTGTCCACAGTCACTGCGAGCCACACCCTGGGTTTTAATAATTGGCAAAGGGTGAAGTCGGATTGCCAGATTTCGGAAGCTTTGAGGCCTCTAGGATTGACTCCACTCGACCACAAGGACACTTTTTGACAATGAGGACAGCTGGCCACTATGTGTCTGGCGTCCGCTATTAAAATGCTGCATTTCTTGGCAAGTGCTTTGGCTCTGACGTGGAGCACCTCATGCAGTTGTTGTGCGTCTTGCAAAGTCCAAAGCCCCTTTGCTGCAGCATCGGCCTTATTGTTGCTGATTTGAAAGAATCCCTTGATGGGGTTGTGGCTGTTGACGTGTATCACTGATATCGTGCCTTGACGTGAGGAAAGCGCTTCTTCTATTATTATAGCGGCATGAGATGTTGAAATGCCTGGACCGGACATCACCTGGCAGAGCCTGGCAACGAACATGGAGTCTGTCACGATGTTGAGATGCTCCGATTGGAACAGTCCACACGCCAACACCACAGCGGAGGCTTCCAGAAGATGGACGGACAGCAACTTGTCTGTCATTTTTACACACTGCCATTGTTCTTGTGTCTGCCACACCACGACTGCGGTAGAGGTGATTGAGGACACATTGGTGAACACCGTTTGTCCTGGTAGGGGTCAGTCTTTGACTTTCCATGGGAGGTCAATGCCTACTATTGCTAGTAGCTGTGTCCATGGGGGCTTCGTTGCGTAGCAAAGCTCTCCCACAAAACTGAAAAGGGCTAGAGCAAGATGTTCTGAGATTGCCACCTATGACGCTGGAATCTGCTTTCGGAACGGTAAATATATTCTCACGGGCTCGAAACCTAAGTGACTCAGAGCGAGTTTTCTGCCCTTCATGATTAGGTTTCTGAGACATTCCGTTCCTGGGGTAAAAGCACGTGTGGTTCTTCCAAGGACTATCCACTGCACTGGCTTCACTGTGTCAGGAGGTCCTTGTGCTAGTGCTCCTACTCCCCTCTCTTTGGTGAAATGCACATATAAGTCTAGCGGCAAGCTTGGGTTCCATCGGGAGAGGACTGCTGTGGACAGCTGTTGTTCGATGAAATCGAGCGAGTGAGCAGCCTTTTCTGAGAGGGTCGTCTGTTTCCACGGATGCCTGCCCTTGAGAAGGTCGTATAGCGGGGACATGATTTCTGGTGGAATAAGGATGATGTTACGCAGCCACTGTAAAGAGCCCACTAATTGCTGTGCGTCATGGAGCGTTCTGATGTTACGGCGAACCTTGATTGTTGGAGGTGTCACATAGGACCTGCCGATTTTCACACCTAGGAACGTGACTGAAAGACCCCTTTTTATCTTTGCTTCAGCTGTTTCGAAGCCGTTGGTCTTTAGAACCTCGTAGATTGCTGACACAAGGTTGTCCACATGGCTTGGAGTTGGAGCGGCGATGAGGATGTCGTCCATGTACTGAATGATGGTGGCTTCTGCGTTCGCAGATCGAACTGGAGCTAGGGCTTGGCTCACGATGATTTGGCAGATGGTAGGCGAGTTTATCATTCCTTGGGGAAGAATCTTCCAGTGGAACCGCAGATTGGGTTGTTGACCGTTAGGGAACACGATGGAGAAGGCAAACCGCTCTTTATCTTGCTCGTGTAGGGGTAAGGAGAAGAAACAGTCTTTGATATCGAGGACTGCGTGGGGTTGGTTCGTCGGAATGAAGGAGTTGCCGGGTAGTTGTGTCTTCACTGGACCCATGGGCTAGATCTTTTTATTAACGGCACGTAGGTCATGAAGCAGACGAAAGCCTTCCCCGCTGCGTTTTGGTATCACAAATACTGGCGTGTTCCATGGAGAAGTAGATGGTTCCATGTGCCCTTTTTCGAGTTCTCACTGGACCAACTCGAGAAGGATTGACATTCGAGGCTCTGGAATGGGCCACTGCTCAACGCACACCGGGTCTGAGGATTTCCATGTTAGCTTGATTGGAGGCGATGGGTACGTCACAGTGGCCCTCAGGGTAAATTTGTCACCCTGACGTTCAACAGAGACAGAATGTCTCGTCCGAGCAGAGGTGGAACATTGGACAGGACGTAGACGTAAACTTGGACTTCTGCCTCGGGCCCTCTTCTGTCATGTAAGGTTATAGATATTAACTCCATGCTCTTCTGTGAAATGGAGACTCCTCCTACTCCGCCTACTGTAGGTGCGTCTTCCAGTCTCCAACTTGAGGGCCAACGTGTCTGTGGGATAACCATTATGTCTGCACCGGTGTCTATCAAAAATGGAACGTTGATGGCTGTGTCACTGTGCTGTGAGTGATTTGAAGGGCTTCTCCAGGGACCTATGTTGGAGCTGTAGAAGTACTGTCAGCAGGTTCCCCATACTATTGGTGGGCTGTTGCACTGCACTGCCAAGGCCATTCAAGGGTTTTGCTCTCCGAGTTGCCTTTCCAAGACATAGATGTTGTTAACTCTGGCTGGGTCATCGGCTGAGGAAACTCTTGCTGCGGAAGCAGTGGCTGGGCCACGAAGTTGGCAGCCTCTCGAGTGGGCAGCGTGTTTGAGAGGTGCTCGCTCCACGTGGGGTTCACATAGCTGGGCCGCTGGATGTTCCATCTGGGAAAGGGCTGCAGGCGGCACATCTGCCCCCTCCCCCACCAGTTTCCCTGCTGCCTGTTTCTGCACCCCCTAGCGATGTGTCCCTTTCTCCCGCAAATCCAGCATGGTCCTCTCTGTTTGCCTTGGGATGGGGGGTCCAGCGGTGCTGACCTCGATGGCTTTACACTGCCATTACCTTGGCTACCGCAGCACTGACTGCAGCTGGGATCGGGGCTAAGGCAGCGCCCACTGCGGCTTGGACTGTGGCTAGGTTTTCCTCTCTCGCGACGTGCTTAATCATTGCCGTGATACCGGCACCTGGTTGTACTGAGCGCAGGATTTCTTTGGTGGCCTGATTACATTGTTGTCGTAGGCAGCTGGCCATGACTGGACCCTTGGCCTCTGCCGGCAAGTCTGAGGCATCAACAGTAGCTTGAAGGCGATCCACAAACTTTGTAAAGCTTTCGCTTTCACTCTGCCTAATAGTAGTCCATGGGGCAGGCTTAGAGACTATTCTGCATGCGGCGTGAATGGCCTCCCTGGCAGCGCAGGTTGTGGCCGCAACTTCTGAGGCTCGTAAGCTTTGGGCTTGTGCCTGAGGGCTGACCACGTTTGGGTCGTTACCCATTAGCCGCTGTAGGCTAAAGTTGCGCGGTGGATGGTGATCCCCAGTGACTCTGGTGAGCATGTTTAAACAATTGTCTTCCCATTCCTGTTTGAATATTATCATTCCTGCACCATCGAAAATCATCCTGCATGTTTGTTTGATATCGAAAGGCAGCATGTAGTCATTGCTGAAAACGTTGTCTATCAGGGTGGACACCATTGCAGAATTAATTTCCTTTTCGGCAATGGCTTTAATGACTGCTTGCACGTCTTTGGGATTTACAGGGGAGCAAGCTGGCAAATCGTTATTTATTCGCCTGACTGGGAATGCTAGCGCCACAGATGGAGCTATGTCAGCGCACGCCATCTGGATCTCTTTCCAGTCTGTAAGCGGCATCGGTTTTTGTGAGCCCTTTTTGACTGCATGGAATGCTGATAAACCCATGAGTTTGGCAAAAGCTGCTGGTATTTTTTCTATATCGGAATCTGAGTCTGAGGTAGAAGGGTACTGCTTTGTATCCCCTCACTTTGTATCCCACCGGGGCTGCGAGCGGTAGTGTTCGGGATACCGCGAGTAGCTGTAGTCCTCATCTGACTCGGAGGAGGAAGTCGAATGGTGAGGAGTTTCCGGCCAGCGGTGGCTTTTGCTTGGGCTCTGCCCTCTCTCTCTTCCTCCCCTTCTCACCCTCCCTTTAGGGGAGTTCCGTTCCTTAAAGGAGAGTGTTCTGGGGCATGCTCCCTGATTGGGCCTTGGGCTCTCCTCCCTCTTATCGTCCGCGCTCTCCTCCCCCTTCACCTCAGGTTCTCATTTGTGTGTGTCCGTGGCGGGAAACGACTCCTCGCCCCACCCTTCTCCCTCTCTCCCGGTGCCATTTTGTGGCGCATATGGTGATGGTCCCCCCCAAACCTCCTCGGGGACCGCACTGCCAAAACTGCTTTCGAATTTGCAATTACCAACGCCTCTCAGCTGCTGAAGCCTGCTCAGTGGTTAAATCGCGAGTAGAACCAGAGGAATGAGACTGCGACTGCTCTTTAACTTTAGACTGCAAATCTGAATCCGTGGGGCAATCGCCGAACGCCATCTGCGTAGCAGCTCCCACTCCCACTTTTGGTATAACTTTTAAGCAGCTCCGGGCTGCGTTCCATGCCTCTTGCTTGAGCAACGCTTTCTGCAGCGCTTGTGTAACTCTCCCCCAACTTTTCAGACACTTACTCGATTCCGTAAGCATAACGTCATTCGCGAGTGATTTAGTGCCCCTATCCCAGCACTCTGAGTGCAGCACATCCACAGGACGGTCGATCGCACCCAACTTTAACAGCTGCATAATCGCGCTCTCAAAATCCTTTCTTTTACAATTTATCCCCCATTCATTATATAATTCCCCAACTACCTTGTCGAGCGCTTCCATCTCAACGGTACCGGGAGCGTCCTCCCTCGCCGAAGTCAGTCCCACTGCTTCAGCTGTCTCTCTTCAACTGGCGAGACTCCCGTCACCCGGTCGCCCGCACCCACGTGTATCAGGGGGCTATCTGCCCACACCCGTGGATCGGGGGATGACTTTCCCTCACCCGAACGTTGGGAGGTGGCTTTCCCTCACCTGTACACCGGGGGGAAATCCCGGGTTTTGGCACCACTATGTTGCCTGACGGATGGAGGTGCGATGACCCAGTTCAAAAGGAGAGACACGTCGGTGATACGTACAGGCCTGACAGGCAAAATCACACACTGCACCAATGTGGCGGATGGCGAAATGCATTTTTGCACACACATCCTTTTATACCTGTGAAGCGCTTGAGTCACGGCTGTCACGCCACTTGTTACAATGCTCTTGGTTAACGCTTTTGCAGAGAGTGGGGACCCTATTTTTCCCGTACACCATGTGATCTTCCGATCGGCTTGCCTGTCTAACCACAACAACCCCTTTAGTTAACCTCATTATTTGGACTATAATCTTCTACTCGGGATAATCCCTACCCCTAATTGGACCTGTAGGTCTCTTCCTAATAGATTGCTTATTAAGTTAGACAGATAGAAAGAGTCAGCAAAGCATTGTGTTGAGTTTCCTCTTATTTCAACAATATCAGTTATTGAGGCTTTGAATGGTTTTCCTTCCGCTCCTAATACTTTGCAGACTTTTCTTCTTATGATGACCCCCGCTGGGATTTCTCTTATGCTAGACCGGTCTGCTCTTCTATCAACTAGAAACTCAAATTTCTCATTTTGGGGACTTACCTCAAAATTTACCAGGGAGTCTCATGTGTAAAGCCCCTGACACCCCTAATCATCACCCCTTAAGAGCTTCTCTATGGCCTCCTGCTCTTGAGCAATCACCTCATCAAACAGAAGATTTTTACAACTTCTTCTCAGATGTCCTACAGTAATAACACTTTTTGTTGTCTAGTGGTATTCCAGGTTTCCTGGTATCTCTACTGTTCTTATTGGTCCAAAGTAACAAGATCTATCCTTATATTCTCTAAATGGGGGCCTTGGTCTATCTCTACCTGGCCTGGATGACCACTCTGACTGATCTCTATCTGCTCCTGTGCTTTCCTTGGCTATGGCTAAGGTTTTCTTAACTTAGCTTTAGCTTTTTCTTCTTCTCTTCTCAGGTATACTTTCAGGGCTTCCCTTAGTAGTTAATTTATTTCTCTTTCCTGCCAGTCCTCTATTTTTTTCTAACTTCCTTCTGATGTCAGGAAATCAGTGGAGGAGCTAAGGGAGGTACTGAGAGTATAGCTGAGTTAGGGGAAGATGGGAGGGAAATAGCCAGAGCAGGTAAGGGATTTGAGTTTGGGACAGGGGTACTAGGAGGAACTGCTGTTGAGGAAAGAGCGATTGAGGGTTTTGAAAGGAGGGGAACCAGTGGCTCAACAAAAGAAGCTGAGGACGGAACTGAGGTTACTAAGGGCAGAACTGGGGCATCTAGGAGAAGGGCTCTTGGGGTGCTGCTGCA
Source organism: Turdus rufiventris (assembly GCA_013186435.1). Classification (NCBI taxonomy): domain Eukaryota; kingdom Metazoa; phylum Chordata; class Aves; order Passeriformes; family Turdidae; genus Turdus; species Turdus rufiventris. The sequence goes on from PYHW01010846.1 coordinate 2,703,709, forward strand.
TAAATGGGGGAGGAGGAGGTAGGTGGTTGAGAGGGTCCCATTTACTACTAACTCTTTCTTCTCTCTCACTCTTTTCTTTCTGTTCTTGCAGTTTGCATATTTTTATTGTCACATCACCTGTGGCATTTTTTTGCCAATGGCTGCATAGGATAGTTGTTCCAAAGCAGGACTCTCTTGGGCCCATAAATACTGATTTAATTGGGAACACATCTGTGGGTCTGGTGTCCTATACCACAGTCATTCCCCCTGTAGATCTAACTTAAACCAGACTTCTATGTAATAATGAACCATCTTGATTCTGTCTAGGCCCTTTGTGACCTTCCGAGTGTTCCACTGATCTAACAACTGCCCAAGGGGGCTATTAGGGGGGACATTCTTAACACTTTCCCATGCTCACTTGATTGGGCCTTCACCAAAACTTTAAGGTGCCCCTACCCAAACAGAAAATTACAGACAAACAACACAATTACTTAAACAACTAAAACTTATTTGGCCCTTTCCAACTTACGGTTTAAATTATGGTTCTACTTAACCAGTTCTAAACTAACACATCCGTACTGTCACACAGGGGATAGGGTATTAAAAGAAGGATGTGATTCACACATTTTCTGGCCAGAACTCTCTCACTAGTTACACTTGCTAGTCTCCACACGAGGAAATCACTTTTCCTCTGTCTTGGCCTATGACCTGAACTCTCCGATGGGCCTTTGGGGTCAGTCCTATTGACTGAACACTTCACATACCCTCACGCCTTGTCCCCCAGAGGGACTGTGAGTACCCTTGTCGACGCAGACGGGGTCCCTAGCACTAAAGTTCCCTCAGGACCTCCCCTATCTAGCCTCCCGTCCTCAGGCAAGAACTGTCCTGTCCTACTGCCATCTTCCTTCCTAGTTTATTTGTACTCAGGGGTATGTTCCATGTTATCAGAGAGTAACCCCAGTGGGGCCTGCTCCACCAACCCTTTGTCTTCTACCCCTCCCCAGCCGAACCGGGATAGTTCAATGAAATGGATGCATGTGTGTGTGATGCTTGTCTTGCCCATCACTCAATGCCTGGACTCCCCACCCCTGTGCTCTGGGCAGCGGGTTTACAGCCTACTCCCTGGAACTGCAACAACATACCACCTCTCAGCACGTCTGGTCTGACCTGGGGAAGTGGGAGCCCTTGTGGATACTCAGTGTCAGAGGTGCCTGGGGACACCCTGTAAAACCTGGTAGGAACCACTCTACCTTTCAGGGAATATGGGTGACTCACTCCACAGCTGGGCCCTCCACACGCAGGGAGTCACTTAGGCCACTTTAGCCCATGTGAGAGGAGCCTACCCCGTTCTGCATGCCACTCAAACACTAATCTCCTCTGCATGCCCGAAGTGGGGGACCCTCTCAATTCCCCTAGGAGGTACCTCACTCATTCCTCTGGGCCTTGTTAGGCCTCTTCTTGCTTCCCTCCATTCCCAGCCGGCACTCTCAAGGGAGTCCAGAACTGTAGTAATAGGAGGTCCACACTTACTTCAGGGGTTTAAGCTACCAGCCCCTGTCTCATTCACACCTCATTCACTCACCTCCTACTCCTGCCACTGGTCTCTTGCCAATCCTGGTGCTCCTGCGCCTCTGGTCCCAGGTTGACCTCCAGTCTGGGGTAGTCACCTGTCCCTGGAGGCTCCATAGGGTGGACGGCCATCCCATCCCCGGTCCTCTTTGGGAGTGGCTATCCTGGATGGGCCAGCTTTGGACAAGCCCCCAAGATGTTAAGAACGGGCCAGAAGACCAGCTCCTTTCAACGCCTTTATTAAGGTCAGCTCTGAGTGCGGAGCCTGAGCAGTCGCACACACCACCGCTACTCCCGTGGATGACACAGAGGAGGAGGAGTTCAGCTTTGCCACATGACAGAGCTGGGGCTTCCATCCTCACAAGAGTCCCTAGGAAGACGCTTGCTGGCTCTTGGTTTAGGGGTGTCATGCCAATCGTGTGCTATTCAGGTCACAGCAATGAGGCCAAAACCTCTGGTTGGTGATGCAATATTCTTTACTGTTTTCCCAGTTTAGGAATATAATTTTTAGTCCTTGGTTTCATATGGGCTAGTTGTTCTAGGGTTCTTACCTCTGGATGCTATTAGAGGGCTTGGGCGCTATTTTCTTTTCAGTTATTAACATTCTCTTTGTGAAGTAACGGAAGCGATACCCAATGGAAAAAGAGATAGAGGCACAAGGTAAGTGATAATCAACACTTAAAATCTTAACTCGCTGGTGATAAATAGTTAAGAATATTAACAAAGAAGTGATCTAAGGATATTAATAACAGTAATTAAACATCCAGTAATTAATACTATTAGCAACGGTGATTAACTGGGTGATATCATATGAACTCATGTTTAGGAATTTATTTCTCCACAATTTGTATCCACTGTAGTTGACATGGTTCAAAAATACAGAATTCAGAAGCCTTACACCTTCCCTGAGTGAAGCAAAACTAATCACACGACCCTAAAATAAAATACTAATTCAAAAAAACCACTACCGAAAATTCTTTCTCCATGGACCAGCTCTGTGAGCTAGGTAATAAAAGCAAAATTTTCAACTATGAAATTCTACTGTTAAGCAAATGTTTTAGGTTACAATACAGGATGTGATCAGAAGTATCTATTCTATCACCATCTGTTGAGACGAGGTGGGGCAGTGATCTCCATGGGAGATATTCTGCTAATGGGTCATCTTTAAAACCAGGTGGAGTAGTGTTCTTTATCTTTTCACAACCCATGCTTCTTCCAGGGATCTATCTTCTGCTAATGGCCCATTGAGTCCCACTGTATGACTGGTAAAATTACATCATCCCAGGGGAAGGAGCTATGCCTTTCCTACTTAGATAAAAAACGAGATTTTGAACACCAAGGTAGCCTTTTTTTCCACTGGACTCCAGAGGAAAACCGGACCTTTCCATAGCATCACTGGACCTTCTGAGGAAAACTGCATCCTTCTACAGGACCACTGCTTCAACTGAAACTGAAACACATCTGTCACTGCAGTCACCATTGAATTGGACAGCTACCAGCACCATAAATGACAGGGTGTCAGGTTGTATTCTGTCAGTGTTTGGGGCTTGTTCCCTATAATACTGTATTTCTGTTTTATTTTTTCTAGTAAAGAACTGTTATTCCTATTCCCATATCTTTGCCTTAAAACCCCTTAAAGTCAAAATTATAGTAATTTGGAGGAAGAGGGTTTATATTTTGCATTTCAAAGAGAGACTCCTGCCTTTCTTAGCCGACACCTGTCCTCCAAACCAGGACAGCAAATACAGGCTTTGAAAGTTTGTGTGCCATCATAAAGAACTACATTATTCAATTTGATTGAGACACATGTATTTGTCAGCACCTGATCATCCTGTATTCATACATTACTGTATGACACGGCTGCCGGAGCCTGGGCTAGCTCAGTGGGCACACACGCACCACATCAGGTGTGGGGAACTGCCTGTATTTTAGTGCAGGCAAAACCTCTTAGCTACTTGCTTAGCAATGCAGTCAGCTTCTGGGGTCAGGCAAAGGAGGAGAGGGAAATGCTCAGCCGCTGAGGGTCCAACAATATCGATCAAGGTTGGCAGATTCAAAGGCAAAAAGCCCTGAGCGCTACTGTGCTCAGGATTAAATACAGTGGCAGAACTGGGGGTGGGTACAAACAATCAACCAATAAGGGATTCTTGGGGGAGGAGTGAAGGGCAGGGTCTTACAAAGCGCAAAGCAATGAGGGAAGCAGGGGGAGGAGAAAGGGTCACATGGGCCAATGGGGCATTGAGTATCAGGGGATTTCCAAAGGGGTGGAACAACCAGGGATTGGCCCAGGGTGGGACTGGCAAGGAAGGTACTGGAACAAGGGGCAGGGTTACAATAATGGACAGCGAAGGGACTGGAACAAGGGGAGGGGAATGCCATACAGGGTAGTATCAGGGGCTGATACAACTTAGGGACAAACCAGCTTGGGGAAAACACAGGGGTACATAAGAACAAACAATTATGACAACTTTAACCATGAGCCAAATAAAATTAACATGCACCGCAACAACTGTAGGATTTGTTTCAGTGAGTACAGGATCATGTTTACAAGTCTTAGACTAAAGATTAAACTGTCAGTAGTCAATACTGAAAACATCATTTCTATATGGTGCTATATCCTTTCTGTGGCCTGCAGAAGGAATTCACAGATCCATATAAGTGCTCGCTGCTCTTAATTAGAAACTGACATTACATTTACAAATGTTTTTGTTCCTCAAGTTGCGGTCTGTTCATTCTTAATAGTCTTTAAGAAGAAGGATCTATGAAACTGCCTTGTTGAGGCCTATTAGTCATTTTTGACTCATGTCCTTAAAGATGAAGGACCTTTTGAAGTTTGTGTGGTAACTGTGACATTCCCAACTCAGTATATTGTAGCACTTTACATATAGTACTTATCTGCAGTTATGGATTCTTTAATTAATACCCAATTTTTCAAGTCTGCAATTAAACTCTTTTACCTTGACTATGATCTTCTGATTTGCTTTTATCAAATGCCTGATTTTTTAAATTTGAAATTGGTAGGTTCAAATGGCTGAAGTAAAACATAACTCGTGGCTTTTATTTATTATTGGAATGTGCATACTCATTTGTTTAATGTGATTGAACTTTGCTTTTCAATCTATGTCCTAACTTTCTGTATGTTTTGTCCAGGAATAGTTTTAGCTGCTATCAACACAATCGTGGGAAACTAGATGAAATGTCACTGGTTTTTAAGCACCAGAAGATATTTTTCAGCTCTTTAAATATGCTGCAGCAGTAGGAAACATGGGGTTCAGCTGGAAATAACATTGAACCAACAGTGGATGAGATAAGGTTAAATGACAAATTACTCAAGTATGGAAACAAAGGAAGCAAAGCAGCTCAATTTCTTATTTCCTTTTCCTGTGCTGCAAAAAAAGTCAAAATTATATATACCAAGCAATGAGAAATGCTCATAAGATCTCATTTTAACTCTGTTGAGAGCAAAACAAGAAGGCACTTTAGTGCTTCTCCCAGTAAACAAAGCGTGCTTTGAACTCATCGTCATCATCATTGGCACACACACCAGAGCTGCTGAGCTCAGCAGCAAAGCTTGTGACAGAGTAACCTTGGGATGTGAGTGACAGTCTGAAATGGAACAATATGCACTATGTCAATGTTCTACGTATTTTGAAGATCATTGTTCCCATAAAATTGTGGAGGGGAGGGAATGGAATGCTACAGCCCTCGAGATCTTTCTGAGGACTGTTGGCTCCAGCTGAGCTTCTGCATGCTCTGTTATCGGCCATCAGCCCTCACAGCCCAATGCCAACTTGACTCCATGAGTGGTCAGGCTCACCATTTCTCAAGTCCCATGTTAAATTCAGAACTCAGCAGCAATCACCTACTAGCAGAGACAGTTCCTAATTTGCCAGATCCTCATTGCTCTTTATAAAAGATGATGTGGAAAACATACACCAGGCTTATGGCTTCAGGAACTCTCCCCAGTTGTATTTCTGGGTAAGACACAATGTAAACTTAATATTGGTACTTTTTTGTTGTTTGACATTCAGCTCATGAGACAGACTTTACTGCTTTTTTGGGGAAAGTTTCCAGAAACCAAAAAATATACCAGTATAGAGCTGGCAATGAAACACAAAAAAAGTGTTCTAGGTGAAATCTCTCACAGATTTAAAATTATCAGGACACTAAGTCCAACTTTCAGAACAACACAGGGACTCCCATATGTGAATCCCATGAAGAGGCAGAGCTGAATTTTTAATGCCAAATACTGCAGTGACTTAGTTTCTTTAAAATGTTTTTGCTCTTGAAGTGGATATGGTGCATCTTGACAACCTATTGAGGCAGATGTAGCCAAAAAAATGCTTATGTCCAATGTTCAAGAAAAGAGAGTATTCCAAGAAGAGGAAGAGAGGACACACAGTTGAGATTGTATGACATCCATAATCCTCCAACTACCAAACCACTTGTCAGTGGGCCAGCACTTGGTGCAACTTAGAATAGCCTCAGGGACTCACAGTGTATGTTGCCAGCCAGCATCTCCTAGGAGCCAGTCTAGCGATCACAAACTAGTGCCCCTGTTCTTCTGTCCTCAGGCCAAACACCTTCTCGCAGCCAGAAGGAGGAGGGGTGGCACTGGCCATTTATTAGTAATCGCACCCAGTTTGTTAGAGGAGGAGCAGGGGATGAGCCCTTCCCTTCCCTTCCCTTCCCTACCCT
>PYHW01010846.1:2732267-2745026 GCA_013186435.1 Turdus rufiventris
TTGTTATGGTATCATAACTATAGAAAATGGCTCTCACCCTCTCTTTTTTAATCTACTGAATTATGTGTGATACATTAAACTTTCTGCCTTTCCTTGGACAATCACCTTTAGAGCAATGGCAGTTCTTTGGGAAAGAGCACAATGTAGTGTAAACAGCACCACTTTTTCTACAGCTATATATGCAGCTGTGCAGCACTTTGAACTGCTTGTAGATTATGTAAAATTTGCTGATAAAAGATGTGAGGAGTGAACCATAATTTGCCAAAATATATCAATTAGTGGTCACATAGTGCATAATAAAAAAGAGCTCATGAAGTCTTTAGTCTCATGTGAGCTAGGGTCATGCTATTATCTTAATTTTACTCAGGTAGTAAACTAAAATGTTACATACTTTGACTTCTAAAGCATCTTAAGAAAGGCTCTGCATAGTATTGCATTCCTTTGGTGACTGAGAGAGCTAAATCCTATTTTCAAAAGTAATGTAGGCAATCACGATTCCAACCCGCATTTGAAAAAAAAAAAAAGGGCCATTTAATTTGGACACTGGGCCTAAATTTAGATATCTATCTTACAAAACTCCTGGCCAAAAGACAACTTGTGCAGAAACAAATGCAGAAAAAAATATCCCATTTTCCAAAACTCTGTGTAGCTTTTGGATAATGTGAATCAGCTTCTTTATTCTTGGATCCTGAATCAAATTCAGTGGAAAAAAATGTGCAGTCTTATTTATTTTGTTGTTGTTATATCCAGAACTGCTGCCTTTGAACACGCAGTCCTCAGTAAACTCATTTTGCATGCCAAGGTTAAGAATAACAGTAAAATATGAAAATCATGTTTTGAAGTACTGGATGCTTGCAGGACAATGAAACATTGCATTTCACGTTAACTAAATAAAAATACCTAAATCTCCTAAAACATACGACATCCTAAGCTGCTCAATAGAATCTCCTAGGGAACCATATCAAGGAATGGTCTCTCTCTGGGATATAGCTCTTAAAAGACAACAGAGAACCCAACTGCTCCCATTGAAAAGGAAAATCAAAATAAATAGGAATAAGTTGTTTCCCTTATTCCCTTTCCTTTATCCTCTGTTTATCACAGAAACATTTGCATGGAGCTAAAATTTCCTTCCACAGAAAAGTGATTTTAAATTTGATGGCAAGTCAATCTCCCCTGGAGTGCCAAGCATCAAGGTGCATCCATGTCCTTTCACACAGCATATGCTTAGCAATTTACCTGGTCTGATAGAGCTGGTGCACCCCTGCTCGTTCCCTGCTGGCCCTGAGATGGATCAGCACGTGCTGAGCCAGTTCCAGATCTTGGTAGCCTCACACCACTGCTACCTCCTTTGCAACACCGTTCGTGCACTGGGAGACGGTCGGGAAAAAAGGTTCGGCCACAGTTTCTGCAGGGCACAAGCTGGGCTTGAGCACTATAATAAGCTGCTTCATTTTCATCTGCAAGTGTATAGGAACCAGAACCAGTCAGGACCTCAGGTTTCCGGGGCTCTGGTCTTCTAAGGTGCTTTGGTAGCTGATTGTTCTCGATATGCCACCTCTGCAGGCACTTAGGTTCATGTATAGCAATAGAACGCGACCCAAATTCTCTGCCACAGATGTAGCATACCTTGAAGGGAGGTCTTCTTGGGAAAAGTGTTTGAGACATGGCTGAAGAATTTGACTCTTGTGATACTATTGCAGTGCCTGGTCACCTTTTCTGGGATCCAGCTTCTAGATGCACTACTTTGGGAAAGATTCTGGGACATGAGATGGTGAAACGTGCTCTAAAAGGCAACATGCTAGAGATAGTAATAGGGGTTTCTTCAGCACTTGATAGAGTACTAAACATTCACATTGTTTTTGTTGATATTTGTTTCCATGAAAAGTATCACATTTCAGGAAACTTCTCCCTCTCCTACACACAAAGAGCTTAAGTCTGTTATTCTGAATGATTCTACATGTTCTTAATCCATTTTCATGAGCCAAAATATATTAAGGACTTCAGAGCTGGAACACTGAACCTAATGGCAGTTTCAGTAGAAAAAAGAGGTTTCTCTGTGTTTTCCTTTTGTCTTTTGTTCTTACTTGCCCCTGAAACAAATGAAATTAATACAAATTAATAAATGTGTTCTCTAGTTGTGGTTACCAACCCCTGGTTTATCACAAGGCACATGTGTCATATTTTCAAATAGCAGATAAATAACATCAAATATATTCTTATCCAGAGTGATCAGCTGAACAGTGTAAACCCTAAATTCTGGTCCCAGTGGATGTAAAAACATGAAGGACATGAGAGAAGATGCGTTTGCACAAACTGAGGCTGATGACATGCAAGTGATTTGGTGTATAACCAATATGCTTTATTTTCAGTTACTGATAGAACTGGTATTTCTGGCAGTCTTCAATTTATAAGTCTTTGAAGTTGATACTTAAAGCATTATTTCCCCATCTCCAGAGACATAAGAAAAAAATCCCTCAGTAGAGAGATGTCAATGTCCAATCTACAAAGGGACAGTCAGAAAGGAAAGTGATTCCAGTGAGCATTTGTGGAGTCTCACACTCTCTGACCAGTCTTGATTCTTCCAGTACAAGAGAGTTATTAATAAAATGGAGCAGGTAAGCCTTCAATAAGGCTTACTGAGGTACTTTGGGGGCTGAAGCACATGCTGGATGAGAGAAAGAGCACTACGTTTGTTTAGTCTCCAGACAGTGCTAAATATGATTCAGTTTTTCAATGTCCAGTCTACCACTGTAAACAGATAAATTTTTGCTTTATCCCTTAAATGTTAATTTCTTACAATATTTTGTGCTAGTCCTCCAAGGAATAAAAATAAAATTCAGACCATACATGTGTATGGTGGAAGCTACTGTTTTAATTGCATGGAAAAACAAAAAACCAAACTAGCACATTGCATAGATAGGTAACTGCCAAGGACAGTCTACTTTATCTGTAATAGAAGAAGTATCTGGCTAAAGTAATCTTGCCCTTACTGAATACTCCAGACTTCATCTGAATCTTTCCAAACTTGTAGGGGATCCCTAACACACAAACATATCCACACTGGCCATCTTGGTGTCTTGATTCACTTCCTCTGCTGCATGCATCCAACCTGGATCTTTTTACTGCTTTTTTGCCATGTCATCATTGAAGACTTTGCTCCCACTCAACAGCCTTTTCACCTTTATCTGTCCTACCTCCGAACCCACAGGCTGATTTTTATTATACCCAAGTGCAATGACACCGTTTTGTCATTAACTTTGAGATTACAAACTTAAACTTTGTCTGTGTCACTGAGAAGCAACTGAGCTCATTTTAGTCTCTTACAAATATTCTAGGAGGTACCTTAAGTACAAGGGCAACAGTGAAAAAACAAGTTGTCACCAGGTTCATGTGAGTAGTCATCCTTTTGCCAGGCACACAAAAATGTTTAGATTACTGTATTGACACTGCTTGCTTAAATATTCACAAAGCTGCATATTTCTGGGACACTTGGCATACTTCTTTATTTTACAAAAATTTCCTGTGAAGCTCATATTTATTTGTAGGCAAACTGGAAAATGTGAAGGCCATCAGACCCAGTCTGTGATTGTACTGGAACAAATCTCTGTGAGCAAGTATGTTGTAGTTAGCTGTTAAAAATAAAATTCTTTGTGCATCATACCTTGTGCATTCAAAGTTAATACCTAGTCCAAAACTGTATTAGATAACTGCAGTCTGCTGAAAAACAGGGCAATGTCTGAAGCTATCAGGTCTATCAGGTGCATATACTGTACGCTGATGGTTACACAAAACTATAGCACTGGAATTTTTAGTTCAGATACCAAAATAATAGGTTCAGCATTATGTGATATTTAAATGTGCAAACTAGTATTTACACTACTACAAGACTGTTTCAAAGACTGGGAGAGTTTCCAAGGAGGGTGGCCCATTGGATGAATCCAAGTTGGGAAGTAGCCAAGCTCTTTAGGAGGATGAAGGGAATGGAGGGCCAGGGAAACATTAAAGGGTCATGAAGGCAGGGGAGATAAGGGTTATTGGCAGGTCACAGGAAGGGAGCATCAGAAAGTTCAGTAACATTGCAGGAACTTCTGAACTTTGCAAGGTCCTATTTATGTTCTATTTATTGATTTATGTCAGAATGAAACTTTCTTATACCTGAGAGGATTCTTAAAGCAACAGCTAACACTGATCTGCCTGCCATATGAAGAATGTTAGGTGACTAAATCTGTTGCCATTAGGAATGAATCAGTCAATAAAAGATGCTATAAACAATCTATTAACAATATAACCTATTGTTGGATTTCCAAGCTTTCTATTGTAAATACTTCATAAGAGAATGATGTTTCCTTGTGGGGATTACACCATTTGGTCTACATTTATTCATGCCAAGTTGACTGTTATTATTTGGAAACTTCTTATAAATTCAGTGTGAAACAAAAAGGCATATGAGCAGTTCAAATCTTCTCTCAAGCTCAGTGGTAAAGATGTGGAAGTAAATCAGGACTGGGATTTAACAATTTGAAACATAAAACTTTCTTTTTTTTTAATGTTGCAACATGTTTTAATAAAGCAGGAAGGTACAGTTGATCATTGCATATAGCTATGGGAAAACATTTCTCTCCTCTGCAATTCCACTGAGGACAATATTTAAAAACAATTTCATGAACTGCCGTGACAGGTCATTTACAACTTGTGGAGAAATTCAGTGTAATTAAAAGCAAATGAAATACTATGGCTAGTTTAGAATCAGGAGAAGAGTTTCAATCTAAATAAAATAGAACAGAATTACGAGAGCACAAACAGCTCAATGCATCTATCATTTTCCTGTCCTGAAGTGGGAACAGGAACAGGAACTCTTGCACACAGTTTTTAAACTTCATCTAATCATTGCAACAATAACATTATTGCAACAACAGCAACAATAGCGTTATTAACCAGTGCAACAACAGCATTATTAATAATGTTTCACTTATGCTGCCTTGTGTTAGCCAGCATGTGTGATTCAACCTATAGAAGCAGAAACTTCTTCCCAGAAACAACCTTCATTATGTCTTGTTTCATGTCAGTGTTAGAACTTGGAAGCAAAGTTGACACATACGTTTCCTATTTCCTGTACGCAGCCCATTTCTGAAGAGCGACCCTCTCTGTTTTTCATCTCTCTTGATTCTCTCATGTAAACAATTCCTCAAAAACCATTATAAAGTCATTTTATAAGCCTGGATTCCTTGACTGAATTGAACAAAACATGCTTGTGTTAGCTGAGGAATTAAACTGGCTGTTTCCAATGAATCCTCAACACTACTGCTTTTGACTTAGCTAGAATTTCACATGGAGACCTCCCAGCTATAAAAAAACCCCTAGTTTACCTTATGGAAGAACACATTGCATGAAGCTTCCTACCACCGGGACATAACCACGCTTATTCAATGGACAAAATACAGGAACAGTTGTGAGAGTCTGGGGAATCTATATTTGTAGTTTAAAGATGCTGACTAGTATCACAGCCTTTCCATATGTAGCTGTATCAGACTGTAAGTTCTATTTAATCTGTATGGGTGTTTTACTGTCACTGTTCTATTCTGCTAGCACAGAAAGATAAATACTTGCACCAAATGAACACAGAGCTAAACCAAAGAGCTTTCGAGCTTACATGTCAAAAATACCCCAAAAACCTCTTAGACATGTTTGACTCCATCTAAAAGCCAAGACAATTTCAAAAAAATTCCCTTTGGACATGCTTGGCTTCATCTAAAAGCAGAGGCAGTTTCCAGGAAGACCATAAACAAGCAAAGTAAGCAATAGGAGCCACTTACTATGCTATTTTTTTAAGTGTTTGATAAAACTGAGAAGGACAGGTGACAGTGCCTTAAATCCACGAGACTCCTTGGAGAGGTTATCTGTAATTGTAGAGTGCTTACAAAAATCAAGATTCCCATAACAGAGTTATGAGAATGTCTGCATGAGTTGATTTGCTTGAGGGAGAGGATGAAATGCTACAGAGACACATAAATGAAGAGGAAAACATATGGGCCCAAAATGGTGGCAAATACAAAAGCCTGGCAGAAGCTCAACTACAGATCAGGTTGTCAGTGCCAAAAAAAGAATGGACTAATTTTAGCTTGCAGAAAGGAACTAGTTCATTCATTGTCTTGGATTCAAGAACTCTTGGTTGTGCGAACCCTCGTTTATGTTAAACCACACTTCACTCTGAGTTTTCCCTTTGTTTTCCTTTTCTTCAGTACTACACTCAGTATTGTATACTTATTCTACCTGTCAGCCATGCAATGCTTGGAACCATAAGCTTTCTGTTTGTGACACCAACTTGTTATGTGTGTCATCTAATAAGGTCACATTGGATTAAATTCACAAGTATCCTAAAATAAAATATTTTACCTGTAATACCTAACTTTACTGTTATATAAATTGGAAATGTCTCAAATAGCTTTAAGTGAGAAGCAGCAAGCAAAATCTTGTACTACAAGGACACCCAGACATCCTTGTTTTTCAGTCTGGGCTGGATTGTATAAACAGACAAAGGAGAGAACTCAGTACAAGAGGATATAAGATATAGAGAGATGAAATGAGTGATCTGCCAAGCATAAGACAGCAAGTCTGAAAAAGAAGGAAATTAAATTTAGATTTTCTAGCACCCCAATACTGAATCAGTTCAGTCACACGATTTTTTAAGGCTGATCCCTAACATTACAGTCAAGATAAAGCTAAGTCTTTTTTTTCTACTTTCCTGGGTTCACATTATATTTACATATAAAAGAGGTGTCAGAAAGGACCAAATTGACACCCTCTGTTGAGTGCCAGAAAGCACTTCAGGCTCTTTCCAAATAAAATGTTTTCTATGAGGCTTCTCATTATTCTTTAAGGGAAAGCAAATGAAATTAAACCAACATCTGAAGCTTTATTTTTTTCTTGTGCTAAATGTTTTATATTGCTCAATTATAAATCATTTTAGAAATCCGTTAAGACAAAATACTCAAACATAAGCTGGACAAAATTACTGGACAATTTGTAGTATCTTACTGTTGGATCTGTTTTCCACTGAAAGATAAAAGGAAAAAACACTTTTTATATTTCCAACAATATTTTTAGCAAATTAACCACATATTAAAAACCTCACATTTTTCCAGCTCAGCACTACAGTCTCTCCACAGTTTCTGGCTGAAGAAATCTCCTTTGGCTAGTCCTAGAGACTAATCATTTCCTTCAGTCATATAAAAAGAATAATCTATTATTTTATGGAATTTAAATAACACTGAGATGTAGAAAATCTGAAGTTTACTGTGACAAGATGCTTCATCATGCCACAGCTGAGCATGATCCATGTTTTTATGCATTCTCCTCTCTCAAGAAACTACTTGCAAGCCCCAAGCATACAAATACTGGCATATACCTCACTTCTGTTAGCTTCAAGACTTTGTTGGTCTGTAACATCTCGTATCACAGCAGCCTGGCTTAAATGCCTAAGGAGCAATACACATTCAGCAACATCCAAGTGTGGAGCTTGCTCCAGCAGTATTAGGTGCATATAGACCTTTTCCCCTACATGATCTGCAGCCCAGAGGGTGGTAGTTATGCCTCTGTTTAGAGTGGATGCAGCCAGACAGGACAACAGGACAAGAATACTCAAAACCAAACAGGCCAAGTTAAAAAGCCATTGTGTTCTGATACTTGCAAACAGAATAGAACTGTCTGGGAATCTTCTAGTGAACATTTTTCTCATTGTTTAAAGTGTTGGTTAGACAAAACTGGAAGTTTCCTCAAAGATGTACCCTGTATGACTTACACAAGAGAGAAATCGTGTCTCTGAGCCTGTGTCTGCGTGTATGTGCAAAGGTACATTACAATATAAGATAAAGAAAATACAGAACCCAGAGATTTCTATACAATTCTTATGCAGAAGTATTTAAGGTGTTCTTTGTATTGAGACAATCAACTTAGTCAATGCTTTTTTCAATTTTCCTCTGACCAATGAAATTACCAGGTCTTTCTTTGAATCTGATTATCTTCCTACCTAAAACTTTATGGATCAATCAAAAAGTCCCTGGTACCAAGAGCAACCAGTGTATACTTGGCATTTAAGAAGACCCTATATACAATTATTCAGTAATTTGATTTATTTTACTTAATTAGCTCTATTAGCACACTACACTTATTCTTGTGCAAAAATCAGCAGATACAATCCCAGAGTGGGTGACAAGGGGGATACTTGCACATCACATTCTTAATCATCTTTAGTTACTGGCATATATCTGTGATATTTACCCTGCAAATTCTGTATGGCATATGAGATATGCATCAAATGATGGGCAGATCAGGTATGTTAACCCTGCGCCCAGCAGACATTGAAGCAAGTATGATTACACAGCTCAAAGTGAGCTACCTGTACTAGTTTCTAGCTCAAGTATCTTTGTTGAGCATTTCCATTTCTGGAACTCATACGTGCAGAATCAGGGTTTTTTTCACAGGGATCTGGATGGTGACTATGCAACTATTTCAACAAAGTAGGCTCATCCTTATGGAGATGGATATTCAGTTATGAGTCTGAAACAAGAAGAATAAAAGCCAAGAATGTCAGCTTATACAAACTGACATAAGTCAGTGGAAATCAGAAGAAGGATGACACTGTACATGTGTTGAGAGCCTGTCACTGGAACTGTAAAGTGATTCAGTGATGGAAACACACATTTCCCAATAATCTGAACACAGTTACATTATACAGGGAAAAGTAATCTAAAGGGGTTCTTTTCTTTTACAGTGTAAATCAATCTTAATAGATTGATTTCTCTGAATAGAAAAAAAGTGTTTCTGCTGATAAATGATTCCATAACTAAAGTTTTTGGTACTTTTGTTATGAACAGGATACTCAAATAGATAATCTGATTACCATGGAAATTACTAGACTCAGTAAGACAGACCAGCTACTAAAACATGAAAACTAAATAATGAGCAGAGAGCTACAACAGCAGAAGAGAAACTAAGGGAATCTAGAGCAGCAGATTAAATTATCTTAAGAGCAAAATGTCAGAAAAGCAAAACCCTGGACATTCAGATTATTTTGTGAAATGTTGAAAAAACGAAGACATTATTAAATGCTCATTGTCTTTTACACGAATAATGCAGCACATCCTAATACTTTGCAGAACTCTCATGATAGTGACACAAAAAAGGAAGGGCTGCCTACTAAATATGTTATAGAAAACAGCATGCTAGGAGAGCTATCAAAACATTCATCATGTCCAGCAAGAGCCTTAACAGCACTATAGCACTCATTCTGAAGGCTCTTTTTTGTAAAAAAATCTTAAAAGCATAATTCCTCTACTCATTACTGTTTTTCTCCTCCAGATTAAATCAACAGTGATTTACAGCTGGTGAGAGAGGACATGATGGATAAAGGTCATCAAATTCTACCTGCTACCCCTGGCTCACAATGATTATGTAACTTGTGTTTAATGATCATCTTTTTCTCACTTTGTATTTGAAGCATTGATCCATACTGTCTGTCTTACAATTCTTTAGTGAACAGGAAATTCTGTTTTCTGTCTTATAATTCTTTAGTGAACAGGATTAAATTCCATGTGCCAACAGAAATACACATGGTGTATAAGCCTGAAATATCCCCAGATAATGTGGCTTAAAAAAGAGACAGGTCTGAGCTCCCTACTGTGCAGCTGTAATTTCACCTGTTTATAAACCACTGCATTCTATTACAGATTAATGTCATATGGAGTTAAGTAGATAGAAAAGTAAATTTTAGTAAAATATATCAATTTGTAGTAAAAGAAATGGTATTAGTTTGTACTTTGAATGATCAGTTCAATTACAGTGCCTTAGGAATAATTTTTGCAGCAAGCTTTAAGATAAACCACTTGGACAGCAAAGATTTCTGTTTCTGTTGTGTTTTCCAAACAAAACAAAATAAAGCAAAACAAAATGGCTTTTTAGCAAAGCTTGTCATTATTTTTATGTATCACATATTTTCCAGGAACAGAACTGAAAGAGATAATTTATTATATAGGACAATCAGCAATTATATGCCAGGTAGGACTGCCTTTTACAGAGAGTAACCTTTCTACCTTTCAATGTCCATATTGTCGGCCATGAGTACAGCAATTTCATTCTTCTGCCCCTTAAAACACGCAAATAAATGAACTCAGTCCAGTCCCCGAGAAGAGTGGGGAGCCAAGAAGTCAGAGCATCTGACCTGGTAAATGCTCATGCACCATTTTTGCCAGGCCAGGCAAACCTGTGCAGAAACAAATTCCAGAGCACAAATGCATTATCTTGACATTAAGCACTAATACAGATTAATGAATCACCAGCTAGCTGGTCTAAGGGTAAAAAGTGACACAAATCTTTGTTGATTGACCTTTCTTCTTATTTACAACTGCGCCCCTGGCCTCTGCAGGAATCTGACCATCTGGTGCTCAGGGAAAGCCTTGTTTTAGTTGGATGAGGACAGGATACACTGCGTTATTTAAACCTTGGTTGACTGAGACTCAGGCCAGGCACACTGTCAGTACCATCTTCACAGGAAATCAGGTGAAAACAAGCAAAAGTGGGTTGTGAGCTCAGAGGATTCCGTGCCTGTTGGCCAGGCAGAAGAGTGGCTTGGACTTCGGGAGAGAGGGAAAAGCATGGTTCCTCCTCACCCAACCATTCTTCCACCGCATTGACCAAAAAAAGAGTTGAAAGGCTAATTCAGATCCAAGGCTCCTGCGACCGTGGATGGCATCTAATTTTTCATGTCCTCCTAGATGACTATTACCTCCGCTTGGATCAAAATTCCCTCATGTCCCCGAAGGCTACGTTTCGATGCTGTTGCCCCGTGGCTCGGTGTGCTCGCTCTGCAGGGAGGGAGGGAGGGAAGGAGGGAGAGAAGGAAGGGAGAAGGGAGGGAAGGAAGAAAGGAGGGAAGGAGGGAGGGAAGGAAGGAAGGAAGGAGCGAAAGAGGGAAGGAAGGAAGGAGGGAAGGAAGGAGGGAAGGAAGGAGGGAAGGAAGGAGGGAGGAAGGAGGGAGGAAGGAGGGAGGAAGGAGGGAAGGGGCTCATGCCCCTGAGGCCAGGCTGTTCTGCCGTTACCGCTCCGCCGTTACCACGGAAACGCCGCAGCGCGTGCAGATCCTCGCCGCCGGCGCGGGCGCCGATTGGCCAGCGCGGCTGTCAGTCAGCGGGACGGGCGGCCCCGCCCCCGGCCCCTGGGCTGAGGGGTGGCGGAGCCCCTGGGGTTTGGGCAGAGCCCCGGCTCTGGTGGGGCTGGCGGGAGCGGCTGATCATCTGAACACCGACCACGGTTCTGTGGGAAGTGATTCCTCTCAGGCTCTGCATCCTTGCGCAGGGACCCCTCTCTCCATCCCTTTCCCCTCTAGGTGGGTAGGGACAAATGGCATCGCTGTGAAGTGCGTGCAGCAGAGAAGCATAAGCTTGAGGAGTCCTAAATCCATCTTCCACGTAGGCATTCTTCTCATGCAAAAGTTCACACTTTTCGGCCAGACTGTTTTCAACGCTTTTCCAAATTTAACTTTTGCAAGCTTCATATTTTCCTTGGACGCTAATTCTTACAGAAACAATTATAAATAATTACTACAAGACAACACGACTCGTTCAAACATTCCCATGGCAAGTGTTCTCTGGTGGCAGTGCCAAGGGCTGCTTTCATGCTGCCCCTTTCTGCATAACAAACTTCAATTGTCACCTAGTGAAAACTTAAAATGCACAACAGGGATCGTTTGTGTAGGGCCATGCCAAGAGCAAGTGTTCTGCTAAGCAACAGGAATCTACTGCAAACAAACTCTAGTACCTGTTTGAAATTTTCGGTGTGCCTGGTGTGCTGAAGCAAACCTGTCAAACAAGCTTTTTACAGCATCATGCCCTTCAACCAGGTGAATTCCCTGGCCTGAGACCCAAAATTATATTTACAAAAAGCTTTCAGAGAGGTAAAATCAGGCTGTCTGATGAGAGCATGTTGCTTTGCAAAACGGCAGTATGCGAAGAAGGAAAGTGATAGCAGCCAGGCCTTTTGACACTGCAGCACCAGGAAGCCCAGCAGTTAATTCAGCTTCATGCTGGGTATGGCAAAGGGTGTTCATCAAATGATAGCACCTGGATCAAAAGCAAATGACATTTAACCTGCGCTTTCCCTTAGGGGTTAAACACAATTTGTATTGCACCACATTTATTGTCAGCGTGACACAGAGCTCCCACCTTTTGACAGAATTAAGATGCAGACCCTCTTTTTAGCAGTAGTTGCAGGATGCTTTGACGTCATGGAAAACACAAGAAAAAATTATTTCACCTTCATCACTGATTCTGTCATCCAAGACTGTTAGTTTCAAGTTATTTGAGGTTACAAAACTGTGATCATTGTATGCGACAGATAAAAAATACTAAATAACAAATACTAAAGAATAATAGTACAGTTACAGAGTCAAAATCTAGTAAGTGCCAAGATTACAGTTACCCTTTGCCTCACAGATCTAACAGAAAGTTTAGAAATAAATGTATGTTTGCATGTTGTAAACATAGGTCAACCTACATTGACCTATGTCTCTTCAGAAAATAAAAAATATTATTCTCCATTGTATGATTTTTAGGTGGTAGACAGGTAAGAATGTTGTTTCCAATGAGCTGTCCTAGATGTCAACTCAAAGGTTTGAAATTACAAGGAAATAATTGCAGTACAAGATTTAGGAAAAATACCCCAACATATTTTTTTTTTTTGTTGTTTTTTTTTGTTTTTTTTTTTTTT
>PYHW01010846.1:2745051-2760067 GCA_013186435.1 Turdus rufiventris
TTGTTTTTTTGTTTTGTTTTTTTTTTGTTTACATTAATAAAAGTGTTTTCAGATCATTAGAAATGAGAAACAAACAAAACAGTACTTTACTCCAGATTAAAAGCCCACCCCAAATCTTTAACAAAGTTGTCATCAAGGTGATGGAATACATTTTCTGTTACAAGTACCGCCAATAAAATAGATTGATTTTTAATAAGTTACTATGTATATAAAACTTGGTAATTTTTGGTTAAAATTCATACCAACAATATATTAAAACTTGGTGAGAAAGTTCCACCTGAGTTTCTGATTGGCATATTATGTATGTATGTATGTGTGTATGTGTGTATACGTATGCTTGTATGTGTGTAGATGTTCAGGTATTTGAAAAAGCAAAAATGGACAACCCTGAAAAATGTTTTTTATATTACATGTGCCATACATATGATTTACTGCAGCTGACTGGTAGAAATCTCTGTGTTAAATTAAATGATACAAAATTGCATTTAATCTCTTCTAGTTTGTAGCTTTTCCATATTCCATTATCAACTATTGCTGACTGGATAGAAAGCAAACAACAAACACAGGAATTACTTTTACCAGAGAAAAAAGAACAGCAGAAATGAATTGCTTTCCACTGTGTATCTTCTTCCAGCCAGACTCCATCATATAGTGGACAAGAAACTCCCTAGAACTGGCTTTATTATATGAAGCAATTTACATTTCTTGTACATGTGCAATTAGGGCACCCTGGAACAACAGGAGGGGTCATAGAGAAGCCATGGGAAACTTACCATAGGATATCAATGTGTCTGATAATTTCCCAAAGGGCCTGAGACAAACATCAATAAAAATATTTGTATCCCGGCAAGACAGAAACAGCCCTGATATAATTACTTTGCACATATTTTTGTAACTGTCATTCCAGCTAATAACTCTTTTGCTTCTGCTGCCCTATTTTGCTTCCTCCAAAACTCTGGGTGGGATCTTATCTGAAGGTCAACTTGGAAGCAGCAGAGGAACAATAAATAAATCAAGAGTATGAAAAATGCCTCAAAAAGTATCTTGGATGGGGTAAAGGTGAGAGGTCATCAGTTGCTAGGACTTCTTTATTTTTACTGTTTATTATAGCTCATTTGCTCATGGAGAGAAAACAAATGAGGGAAGTCCATTTCATTATACATTATTTTTACTTTCAGGATTGCTTTTCTGAACATTTGGAAACATTTGTTATATGTCTTTCCCATTACCAGTATTTCTTTTCTCTTGTGTGCAAAGCAGTAATATTAGCTCCACTGAAGATTTTCCTATGACAACATGTTTTGGTAACTGAAGATTTAAGAACTTGACTATCCAGCCCTGAAATCAGTCTATGTTTAATATGATTTAGTTGTTGTGAAGACATTACTTAGGAGACCAATGTATTTTTTTCTGACATTGCCTTGTTAGGTGCCACCCTTTTGCTTTACTTTACAGATTATCATGCAGGCCTTCCCTCAGAGCATATCTTCAAAGCATCTGAAAGAATGTCAGTAAATTAATTACTCTCTGTGTTCAGTAACTTTTCTTTCTTGAAGAAGAGAAAGGCAACACAGAGGCTGAAAGAAACGCATGCCTTGTTTCCATTACCATTTTCAATGGACAACCAGAAGACAGAAAAGATTATGTTGCAGCTAGGAACACAGTTCAAACATGTACAACCAGATTTCCCTTTGAAGCTGGAAGTTTTCCCAGGAAGATGGATATGGCTGCAGCTGAAGCAACAATCATTTTTCATGAAGTGAAATACTGCCACACATTCCAAGGCTGGACTACTCCAAGCAAATTACACAGTGTTAATGACATTCCCCCGTGTGACCACCTGAAAATACCTAGGGCTTTTTTCACCAGAACTGTGTTCATCTCGCAATTATACTCCTACAATACCTTTGATAATACTTGTCAGTAACAAAGAATGGTGGAAAAATGTCAGATCTTCTGAATTAGTGTCTTTAACAAGAGAAAGAGAAATTCTGAGAAAGAATTTTGAAACTCTGAAATGCACTAAGAGGGAGGAAGGACTCTTGCGTTTGGATAGAAAAAGAACAAACCCAGTATTTAGAAGAAGTAATGGAAGAATAATTGGCAGCACAAAGATTATAAAAGTATGAACTTCTCGAAAAAAAAATCTTCTGGAAAGAAAAAGTTTAATTAGTGCATTGAATTTCTCTCTCTTGGCAAAAAGGTTTGACTTAATAACCAAACCACTGATTATCAGAGACATTTATATGTGAACTATTCCTGTCAATGATTGTG
Source organism: Turdus rufiventris (assembly GCA_013186435.1). Classification (NCBI taxonomy): domain Eukaryota; kingdom Metazoa; phylum Chordata; class Aves; order Passeriformes; family Turdidae; genus Turdus; species Turdus rufiventris. The sequence continues at coordinate 2,747,326 of PYHW01010846.1, forward strand.
CAGTGCTGTAGCCATTAGTCTTACAATTCTCAATCCATCACAAAGGATGCATATTATATTGCTCTGTACACTGCTATTAGTTTATGCTCCCTCTTCAGGACTGTTGTTGCAGGACATGGTAGCCACGTTTATTGGCCTGTCTTCCCAGAAGGCAGCCCGAGAATCATCACTCTGCACACACCAGAGCTCTCTGCTGTGAGTTTCCTCCCCTGCCTGCCAAGAATATCAGAGGAATTGGATTTGCAGAAACCTGAACTCCTTGCCTCCATCTCAGGGCAGCTCAGGGCTCCTTTATACAGACTATACATTTCTTCCAGCCCCCTTGGAGTGGCTGACTCATTGCAGCCTCACACAGTCTGCCATTTTGTGCTCTTTCCCTTCTTATTACATCCTACATAGGCAGCCACCACTGCCCAAAGCTGTCTCAAGAGCGGGAATCACCTTGTCTCCAGTGCAGCCCCCTTCACCCTGTTGTCACAGTTTCTAGCCATCAGCGAGCTTGTGCCGCAGCATCAGTACCTAGATGCAAATTGGAACAGCAGTGCATCAGCTGCAGGGGAGCCCAGCTACATACAGACGGTATAATTCCAGATGAGACAATTTTCTTGCAACAGATGCTCCCCATTTCAATCACTCAAATTCCTGCTACCTGGATGCCCTTTTTTTTTCACATATCTTTTGTACACTTTTCATTTCATAAGCGTCTTTCACATCAAGAACATAATAGATAATGAAGTCTTCCAACAAAGTAGAAAAAGCAACAACAACAAAAATAAAAATGAAAAAAAGGCTGAGCTGTGTAAAGTAAAATATAAGATCAACCTATTTTAAACAAGAAGGAATAAACCACCAGAGGAGAAACTGTTAACATGCATTGAGTTCTTCAGCCCTTAAAATCTCCATATCAAGCCCACCTGACTTCAGGAAATACAGGCTTTAGGGCAGCTGCAAAATTAGTTGGATGAAATACTATGGCCGTGTTACACAGTAGGTCAAACTAACAATCTGTTGATCCCTTCTGGCTCTAAAATCTATGAGTCAAGTAATTCTTCCTAAGTGGCCCCCACAGGGATTTGAGCCTCTGTGACTTAAACCCTTACCATTTCTTTTTGCATTTGCATGCTAAAAATTTTGGTTTTTTATTCTACCAGCCTCTTTCTTCCTATTTTGTCACAGTAATCCCACGAAAATGGATCTCCACACAGAAGGGCTGGAAGTGATTCCCCATCCTCTGTCTTTTTCCCTCCATTTGCTCCACTGGAAATAAAAAAGCCAGAAATAATGCCAGAAGAAAGGACTGATTTCGAGTTCTTCCTTAAAAGTCTCTCACAAGCAAGATCCAGAATTTAACTACATCCAAAAAAAGCCAAGAACCACACTTAGATCAGTTTTTATCCCATACTTCTAAGCCAAGATGTCACTAAAACAACAGCTGCACATTATAAATGGGACACAGACTTTAAAATCTCTCTGCACTCAACCAAGGAGTAAAGAAGGTCAAAGGTTCTCCAGTCTTCAGATAGGTCTGAAAATACTTGAAGGCCTCTTATGTGCAGTCTGTCAATGCATCAGGTACCAAACATCTCAAACATCCACTGAGTCTCTCCTGCAAACCTGGATTTATGTTCTGAAAGAGACCAAGCAAAATCTGTGTGTGAGAAGTGGAGTGGCCACTTTGCAAGATCAGCAGACCCTTTGTATTAATAGTAAATGGAAGAACCTGTCACTGTCACATTGGTCACTATCTCCCTTTCTTCTGTCTGCTTCCTCTTTCCTTTCCCATATTTCAATCTTCCTTTGTCTTTTATTTTTTGTTTTTCTAGTCTTTATCCTCCTAGCACTAGACTTTGCTAATGTTTTGTTCTATGGCAAACCTGCTGGTGCCAACTTTCTTCTTCATCTTTCTCTTTTCCCCCAGTTTGCTTTCTCTCTCATTACACTTTTCAGCATGCTCACCCTTGTCTTCATTGCCCAGCTACACTGAGCATTTTCTCTCTCCTTTCTAAGCCACTTACCACATTTCAGTCATATGTTTATGTCCCCAAACAACTACACCTATCATCCATCTTTGTCTGTGATACTCTTTCAATTGCTTGTTTTGTGCAGGCCCATATACAGTTTTACTATTCAATATATGTGAGTAACTTGTAGCTTGCAAGCACTGTGTTGATCTCGTAATTTGCTCTTGTGAAAAACACTTCCAGTTCTCCTCCAGTATTTCTTCTAGTTCCTCTGAATCATCTTCTAGATTTCCCTCTCTAGATAATCACCACAGGCTTCAAGTTCTCTAGGCTTTCTTATCCTTCTCATTATTTTGTAGTCAGTTTTTGCTGCTGAGGAGAAGCAGAGGAGTTGAAGACAAAGCATGGGAGCCATTTCCAATTGCTATCACCGGCTAAAGTCATCCCTCCTGTTGGTGGGAAGCAGGAGCAGGAGCAGCAGCAGCCACACCCCGCTTTACAGCCTGATCAGGGCAGCATGACAATTTGGCTAAGCACAGGGAGGAGACCTAAAAGGAAGTGGGGGAAAGATATAGGCTAGTTTTATGTAGAGGTAGGGGCTAAGATTAGTGCAGGAGAAACCAGAGGTTCTGTGGGGAAATAAAGGCATCCACAAAATGCTTCATAAAATCAGAGAGCTGAATTAAATGAAGGGGCATATATCCCTTTCCTGTGGAAAGGGGAGCCCCATTAATTCTTCTTGCTATTTATTGGATTTCAATTCATTATAATGGAAGACAACAGTGACAATCTTTCACCCGTTTTCTCCTCTGACATTGATCCCCACATATTGACCCCTTTGTGTACCTTTTTGAGTATTTTCTCTTTCTGTATCTCTTCAGCTGTCTGTCTGCATAACAAACTATGCAGCTCACCTCACATTCCCTAAGCTCAGAGAATTTCCTCAGCCCTTCCAAGTCCTGTGTGATACAAGCATGCCAGACAAACATTTAGCCCTCAAATGTACTTATGTAGTCTCTTGTTTTCCCCTTGTGTGGCTCTGAAGGGTTATGAAAATAAGAGGCCAAACAACTTCATGCCAGCAGCAATTCCAGCCCCACCCTGCAGAATGGGCAGACACCACATGGCCCAAGGAACAGCCAAATTTCATGATTGCATTTAAATAAATGTTGACAGTGAAAAGACTGCTCTGTTTCCCCTAGTTTTCACTCTCCTCATGTTCTTTCACTGCAGGGGGCTATCAGCACCTTGGCTAACTTGGCTGCAGCATGACATGAAGAGACTTCATTCTGTAGGAACAAAAAGTTCCTTTGAAAACTTGAAAATACCCACGTAACAAAGCAACACTGGTAAACAGGATTTCAGCAAGGACCACAATGCTTAATGATTCTAGGGGTTAAGAAAAGGCACAGATGAGGTGGGAAGAACAGACTGCTTTTCCAAATAGTTTAAGTTCAATGTTTGCCAAGAGCTGCAGGAGGGAGAAACAAACAGAAATATTAGTAACAAGAAAATAAAGGATTTACAACAGTATTTCACTTAATTTTGTAGGCAGTTTGGGTATTTTGTTTGTTTGCTCTGCTTTTTTTCGTACTTGGCTGAGGGTACCTGTGGTATTACCTAGACGCACCAGACAGGAATTTATAGTTGCCTTTTATTGAACTGTTCATAAGCTGTATGGACAGCATGCTTCTTTTAGTTCTTCTCATCCTTAGTTCTACAACACATTTCTATGGTCTGCTTCTGGCTGTATGTTAAGAGGACTTTATGATGTTACCAGAATTAGCAGGAGCTTTTGTGAGCCTTTAGAAGAGTGAAATTTCTGTTACCTGATTCAGAAAATAAAAGGAAGATATTGCATGTACATGAAACCATTTTAAAAGGAAATAATTAGGAAAAAAAATCAAGATTATTCTCAATCCTTTTGTTTTCTGACAACTGAAAATATGAATTGTTTGCTCAGCCATTTTTCTTTAATTTCACTGTGCTCTGTGATTTGAATTCTGTCAATACAGATTAAAGAGGGCATATGAGGTTATTTTTAATGAACATTGCATGGTCAAATAATTCAGAAGTTTACTCTACAGTGATTGGAAATACAGCTGAAAATTTTGCAAATCCTGTCTCCATGATTTGTTTTACATTTTTTGTTAATGGCAAATGCTGAATTTGCTTTTTCTTAAACTGTGTTACAGAAGAAACTTGAAGTGTAGCTCAGATCTCACTGAGGACCTGCTTGAGGTTGCCTACATTACAAAGAACAAAAATATTAACAGCCATTTTGTAATAGATAGTTTTCAACTATAAAAATGCTATGACACATTTGCATTTCAACTTCAGTATTTTTTCAGAAGTCAGAATAGGACTTATGCTGTTATTCACTTGGCATCAGTTATAATATCACTACAATACCATGATTAAAAGTTTTGAGTCTATTAATAAAATGTGAGATCTTTGACTGCTGAAGATAGTGTATTTACTTTAGAAGTTTGGCAGTTTTGGATATACACTAAAGCTACATTACTGGTATCATCCTTTCATGCTTGCTTTTTCCCTTTCACCTCCTCTAATTCTCTTTGTAGGTGTTGCCAGTAGAAGACTCTTGTTGATTTGCCTGCAAGATGCTTAAGGATGTTGTAATAGGTAATGAGAGAGCGATCCCATTGTGTCAAGGTTTCATGGACAGCACAGTGCTGTTTGGCTTTCATATCCCCCTTGCAGGTGGCAAGACAGCAAACATCAAGAAATCAAGTGTCACAAGCATAACATATTTCTCTGTATATTTCCCACTTCACTATTTGTCAGTAATGGATTTGTACCAATGATTGTGTCACAGAAGACAAGACAATGCTGGCTCTGCAAGAACCCATCCAGTCTCCTTGGGCTATTATCTTTGGGCAAAGTGCAGTTTATGCAGAGTGTAGTGCAGGCTTGGACTGGGTTTATCTCTCTAGAGAGCCAGATTTGTTGTCTCTGCGCAACACACACCAAACCAGTACTGTGGAACCCTCTGAAACTGCATCCAACGGGCTCTACTTTGCCAGCATCACACCAGCAGATTTTATGCACTTGTGTGCATGCCATATCAGACATCATCTGGCTCCTACTGTGCTGTAGAACACTCTGGATTCCTAGAAAACCTGTTAGCTCTGTTGAAATGTGGTGCACTTAGAGATCAGTTAAGGTCAGGTGCTCTGCATGAATGAGTGCACTGCTTCTCCAACTTGGACTGTCAGTGGGGTAAAGTGAAGGGATACTCCTAAGTCTGGCTGGTCTTGTGAGAGCTGGTTTCATGACTGCTTCTGGTACTTGCATCATCCATGTTTTTCTGCTATGTTTGTTTTTTTCCATCAGATAATGGAGAATTCACCATAATTATTTTTGGCTGGAGTACTGCCATTAATAACTATTTCAAAGTGGTGTAATGCAAAATGGTCTCATGCCAGAGAATGGTTTCTTTGCTTTCAAGAAAATGGTGTTACTGAAGGCCAGACTAAGAGGTTGGAAATCCCAGTAAAAATCAGCGTGATGCAGGAAAATGATTGAACGTACTTGTCACATCAGCGTCCTAGCACAAGGACAACCTGCTGTTCTGCAAATACATTGGCAGCTGCTGGGAGAGAAGGACTCTGCAGCCTGGAGGTGAGCCTTATCAGCTTCTGTAACAAAGAAGCATCAGACCAGGAGGTTTGGGAGCCCAGCCATCTCAGTATTTCCTAGTTTGCTGAGCAGACCGGTCTTCTTCGCTTCAGAATGTTCAAACCATAACTCCCATGATCTGAGGAAGGTATCAGATCTGCATCCTGCATATCACTGAATGCTCTAGATACTTCCAATAATGATTAAAAGCACTGCTATTGGCATTCACTGTCTCAAAAACCTGTGAACAGCTTGCATGATTTGTTTCCTGGATGGGCAGTCTATATGCCTGTGGAAAGAGTGACAGAAAAAAAACCTTTGAAGAATACTTTTTCAATATAATTAATGTTTAATTGGTGTGGTGTCCATCACCTTGTTCCTGACATGAATATCCCTGCCACTGTAATGACTTTTGCAGTCACTGCTCACAGGCCTCTCTAATATGCCACAGAAAATGAAATTTACTTTTGCACACTTTGTGAACAAAGACAAAACCCCATCCTTTTTAAAGTTCAGTCACTGGACTCTAGCAAGGTGCTTTGGAGGAGTTCTATTTCAAAAGAATGTTACAAAAAATGTGAAAGCTTCTACACTGGCATAACATGAGAAGACCCTACAGAAATTGAAATGCCAGACTAGTGAGCTGGAATTTGCCTGCGTTGCTAGCTGGGAAGGGAGCAGGGGGAAGAACAGCACACATTCCTACTCCAGAAGGAAAAACCTGGTTGTGACTCAGACGGGGGAGAATTTTTTCCAAGAACAGTTCATCCTAGTGAAACTAAGACACTCAGGTCATGTTGCCAAGGTCATTGACATTTTTGTTTATCTGATCCTTAAAGGGAAATTACCAAGTTAGAAGTCATGGACTATATCCTCCATAAGGCAAACTGTTGCACTCCACTGGAGGCACTTAATGAATGGCACTATGCATTTCATGCTGTTTCTTAGGAGTGCCTTTCTCATGTTACTTCAGTTTTGTATTATATCCAGTTTTCATAATCTTTTCACAGTTGATTTCTGACTTTTCACAGTCTGGCTTCCCTCTATGTAATCCTATAGCTGCATCGTCGTAAGCAGAATAGTGGAATGAAAGTGCTTGAAATCAAAAACAGTGTAATGAACATGCCACATTAGTGTCTAAAGCAACACTGGACCATAACTCCCTGCCACTTCCTCTCTCCTACCTCCCCCATTCCCAATCAGCTCTTATTAAATGCCTGCCTTTTTCCTCCTTTCATGTACTCTCTGATACAAAGCAGCTAAGCCTGACAATAAAGCATTTATTAAATGTCGAGCCTATGATCTGCCCATAGAATAAGCTGTGCAAAAACCATCATCATTGCTTTTACAAAGGGCAATTCCTTGCTGGAGGCAAGAATATGAAAATAATTTCTTTCTGTAAATGGTGCCATTTTTGTTATCTCAGTGTGATGAGATGGTGTGAAATTGTGGGATTTAACTCTAGCACAATATCAGTTCTGACCTCATATATAAGAGGATATACACTAAAGCTACATTACTTGTATCATCCTTTCATACTTGTTTTATCCAAAGAGTGGACAAGCACTCTTTGTTGGCTGGTAAGGGAGGTATAAGAGTAGTCCCAGATTCACTGGGTGTAAATTAGACCAAAGGCCAACATTTCGTCCTCCCTATTGCTTCAGAATTTTGCAGGCATACAGTGAGCCCCCAGGCCAGATTCAGCTGACTGCTGGGATCAGGAGTTATTTAGCTTTTCATTAAAAGCAGTGATTCTCACATGCTCAGATAAGGTAGAGTTTTAAGAGCAACATCCTTCTCTGACAAGAGTTCTCCACTTGTACCTTTTGTCTTTAATCTCACACTCAAACTGTGAACTTGACAACTCATGTCTTCTCTCTGCTATGACCAGGGTATGCAGGGACCTGCTTCTCACTTGAAACTTGTGGATGACAGTGATATGGTGCCATTAATAAAATATTAAATGGCTATCAATAATGAGTAACCATCCTCCTGTGCAACAGTCTGCCTGACCAGAACTGTGAAATCTGATGTCCCTTTGATGAGGAAGTGTAATCCTCCCAGGCATCATAGGGGGCACTGGCATAAACAGCGACACTACAGAGAGTGTCAACAATACAAACATATTTCATGTTATAAACAGATCAAAGGAGTGATTATTCTCTGTTTCTTTGAGTCATTTGTCCTACAGAGTGCAACATGATAGTTCCTGGCAATACTCCTCAAGGAAAAGTTTTAAGTAGGTTATCACTTCATCTTCTCATCAAGAATAGAGTCCAGATTTCCTCAACCACATAAAGCCAGTCTGTCAGAAGCCACTGTCATTTCATGTCTGACCTCAGCATTGCTTAACAAAACATTTTCCTCTTTTGGAAAACACTTGTCTATTCAAAGTACAAGCAGAGACCCTATCAGTCCCTTCAAGCAGCCTCCTGTGGAAAGAGTATTCAAGAGAAAAGTACTGACAGTTCAATAACAAACATATTTAGAAAACAGTAACAAATCAGATGGGAAGCCACATATTTCAGCACATTTCTCTGTGCAAGATTTTTTCTGTTAAAGAAGAATTACTGAATCAAACTGTTGATTATTAAGAGACAGACTGCTGTTATGACTAAACATTCTTCTTAATAAAATTACATATAAATCTACATGAAATACAAACTTTATCAGACTTCTTTGTCTGCAAACACCCTCTGCATATCCCCCAAAAAATTCAATAAATTCTTGTTTGAATTTATTAGAAGGCCATGTCCATTAAGCAGTCAATTTTTGTTGTTCCCCTGAGAGACTGCTTGCGGCAAATTTTACTGTATTTCCTTTCCTCCTGGTATTGACTTATAATAAAAGAAAAACATTTTTTGCCTGTTTAATGCATTTTCCAAAATTACATCAGTATCCATCTACTTCAAAACAATTTCTAACAAAGGCCTGGTCCAGCTGGATAAACAAAATGATTTTACATATATTTCATTGTGCATTTTTAAGCTTTTTTATTGTGAAATATTAGAACAAAACTTCTTGCCCCTACTCAGACAAATAATGATTTACATGTTTGAGCTGAGATGTAGGTGTTTTTACTATCACAGTGAAAGTTAAGAAAAACATCCCAGTGTCATGAACTTGCAACCTCACATGAAAATAGGGCATTAGTACGCAGCAAGGATATCTCTGGAACAACAAATACTGATTGAAAAAAGAAAATAAACTTCTCATGCTGATACACCTGTAGTAAAGATGAGAAGCATAAGATATCTGAGCTTGTTTTCTTTTCCAGAAGATTAAACACAGATCATTACTAAAGTTGATGGACAGATTTCCTGAGTGCAAAACTATTCCCAAACAAGTAGCAACACAGGCCGCCTACCCAGTGCCCCCTAAGATAAAATTGTTTTCATCCCCAGCTGTTGAGGGCATGCACTTTGAATAGGACTAGAATGAAGCTTTAAGCATAAACTTTTGAGTTTTGTTTTCTTTTAATTATAAACATTAAATCCAAGGAAACAAATCCAGTATGAGACATTCATCTTTCTTTGGTGCCTTAAGAAGATTCTGTTAAAGCTGCATTGAATTCCATTTTATGTTAAGGAAAGGAAAGCATGTTCCTGAGGAGAAGCTGAATGGCAGGGTGGGCATGGGAAGAATGCCATTGTTTATGTTTAAGTTTCAGCATCTCTGGTCCNTTCTTTTTTTTTTTTTTCTTTTGTCTTAAGGATGTAAAGATAGCTGAAAATTAGTTGACAGTACAGAGGAATTTTGAGTTACTGCATAACCCTGAAATACTCTTCAAATCCAGCCTTCACTTAATGATCTCAGTGGAGTGAAATTTTCTTGGGGTATTCTGCTGTTGACTAAAGAAAGGTTAAGATAAGGGATTCTTTCTGTACTGATTTTTAAACTGATGAGTGCTCATAGCTGCCAGTGTTATCCTGGCTATAGTGTCTCACCACAGAAAGTCCATGGAGACCAGTTTTCTGAAAGCAGCAATGTACATCAGTAATTACTTGTTATACAAGGTACCAATTAAGAGTATGTGTTTTCTTTAAGTCAAGGTTTCATTTTACCCCAGTGACATGTATTTTAGAGCATCAGAGAAACTGGTGACCATGTAGCTGATTCACAAGCTGGTGTCACAGGAATTCTGGGTCTTGCTCCAGGGTGGTCTTCCTGCATAATCTTTACAGTCAAGGGTCATTCCTTGTCTAATGGCAACTGTGACCTCTGCCTGCCACCATAACACAGTAATGCATTGTGGTGGGCTAGCTCTGGCTGGCAGCCAAACTCCCACCCAGTTCCTCCCCACCCCTCTCCAACAGAATTGGAGAAAAAGTGGGTTGAGAAAGTTCACTGGTTGAGATAAAGATAGGAAATTGCATACCAGTTGCTGTCATGGGGAAAACATACTTGGGGAAAATAACTTTCTTTTATTTTCAATTAAAATAGGTTCAGATGGTGAGTTACAAAGACAATCAGTGGAACAACTCTCCTACCCTCCATTCCAAGGCCCAGCCTGACTCCTTCACTCCTGAGTCCTCTTTCCCACCTTGAGTTGCACAGCAGGGCTGCAGTAAACACACAGCAAGCTCCCACCCAGCTGCTCCTTCCTACTCACACTGTTCCCATGCTCCTCTGTGGGCATTCTTCATGGACTCCAATTCTTCAGGATAAACCTGTTCCAACATGGGTTTTTTATGGACTTCAGGGAATTTCTGCTCTGCTGTGGAGGATCTCCTTCTCCTTGTCTGACCTTGTTTTTTCCCTGTGCTGCTTCTCACTCTTTTTGTTCTCTCCTTCTCATTTTATGGCTTTTTCTCCCCTTTTTAAAACAAGACATGCCAGCATGGCTGAAGGGCTCAGCCGAGTCCTGTGGTGGATCCACTGGAGCTGGCTTGAGCGGCTGTGGCCAGCATGGTGCAGCCCCTGATCTCCTCTTGCAAAGAGCTTGGACATGAAGAAGGGGAACTTAAAAACATGTACACTCCAGACATTATGAGGCATTTCCGACAGTCATAGATGCACAGATCCATAGCAAAAATACCGACCAACAAACCCCATGCATAGGTGCATGAATAGGAATAGGCTCGAAGAATATTCACCTGGCTATAACTTAGCCAGGAAATCTGTATCATACAAGATCCCTCCACTTTTCTGCTGGAGTACCAAAGTTAAAATAAAAAGGATTAATGAAGTAATAACAGCATTTTAGGCATGGGAAGTTATTTGTGGTGTCAAATCTTGGCTGAAAAAAGCAATCTGCTTAGGACAGTGGTAGTTAAAGTGTATTTGATCCAAGCTGCTACAACACATTACAGAAAAATAGGTATCTGTTTAATATTACACCTGTAACGAATGCTTTAAAGAAAGGAATTCTGAAGCCAACGACAGAAACCACAGATTTTAAAACATGTTCTGAACTCAGTGTCAGTAATCCTTCCTGTATCAGCCCTGTAATACTAAACAGCCTGAGCTTTACACAAATTATAAGCAGTAAAATGCAGTGTATCATATGGGCAATAAAACAGAAAAATCTGCAGTTGGGAAACTTATGAAAGTTAAAAATTGCATATTCAATGTGAACACATTGTGGCTGCTCTGGATCCTGAAGTATGATGAAGTAAACAAGGAAATGCTTTCACATTTAATTGCCTTTTTGAAGCACTTCAATGTTTTCAGAGGAAGAGGTTTCCAGTTCTCATGTATTTGATTCTAGGAGATATTTATTTTTCCTAGTCTCCTTTTTTCTTGCCTTTTTAGAACTGAATATTTCTCAAAACAGAAGAGCGAAAATATTGACAGGAGGCAATGAGAAAAAGATATTTTTTTAAAAAAAGAGGCTGTGTGTAGCCAACATGTTTCTAGCATGGTGCTGTCCTAAAGAAACTTGTCTGACAGTTTCCTGCTGACCCATGATTTGTATGTGGTCTCCCATTTTCAGTACTTATCGGCACACAAGGAGAGATGCAATGGATCAAGTCAGACTATCTAATTCAGTTTTATAGAGGGCCTGAAGGTCAGGACAGAGACAGATTGAGTAAGCATTGAGAGAATGCTGCTATGAATTCTTCTGGAGTAGGACAAGACAATTTGTATGGCTGTCAATCTTTTAAATTTGATAGCAATAGAGTTACTATTTGTCTGTTTTGGCAGGATGTTTACAATCAAAATAATTTCTTTAGTAAAATACAATGATGATTCCTTAGGTCGGTTTTTTGTGCCATCAACTCTTGCTGAAACCCTAACACAGAAATAATATACATAGAAATAATTAAATTGCTATAGTTGTTTTACTTAGCAACTGAATTACTGTCTATTGTATAGAATGATCATGTAAGATTGGAAGGGGAGCTCAAGGATCATCTGGCCCGACTTTCCTGCCAAAAGCACAGTGTAGACAAGATGACCCAGCACCATGTTTGCCAAATTCCCCAGTTGTGCTGGGGAATTCATGACTTTCCTGGCAAGATTAATCCAATGGCTTATTGTTCTCATTGTGAAAAACTTTCCTCTACTGTCTAAACAGAATATCCCCATGAGTAATTATACCAATTGCCCCATATCTTTTCCATATGACTCCTTGTGCAAAGGGCATCTCAATTTTCTTTGTAGCCACCCTTTAAATACTGGAACACATGGATTAGGTCTTCCCTAAGTCTTTTTCTAGCAGGCTTCCTGGTTCTTTGTGTCCCTTCTCTGGACTCTCTCCAGCCTATCCATGTCTTTTGTTTTGTGTAGCAGGGGCCAAAATTGAACACAGTATTCCAGGGGTAACCTGACGAGTGCTGAGTAGAGTGAGACAATGACTCCTCTGTCTCTACTGGTGGGGTCCTTGTTGATGCAGCCTGGCATCCCACTGGCTTTCTCTGCCATAGCATGACTGTTCACTGAGCTTGTTGCTCAATTGTTGTCCAAGAATATTGAGGTTCCTTTCCACAGAGCAGGTCCTTAGCTGGGTAGATCCTAACCCCTGCTGCACTCATGGATTATGTTTTTCCAGGTGCCAAACGTTACATTTGTCTCTGTTGTTACCCTATTCTTCCAGCCTGTACAGATCTGGAGTGCTGGGGGCAGGTCTGGGTGCCACAACACAAAAAAGACATTGAGCTGTTAGAGAGTGCCCAAAGCAGGGCCATGAGGATGGTGAA
>PYHW01010846.1:2777932-2802363 GCA_013186435.1 Turdus rufiventris
GTGCCCGTTCCCCCCATTCCCGTTCCCCCCATTCCCGTTCCCCCCATTCCCGTTCCCGTTCCCCCGAGCCGCCCCCGCGCGGGGCGGGCAGGGGTGGCCGTGGGGGGAACTGTCAGGGCCGCACGTTTCCAGCCGCATTACGTGAACAAATGGCGGGGGTGCAGCCAGCCCAGCCAGCGGGGCTTGTGTAACTTTGCGAGCGTGCCAGCAAGTTTAAAGTCCCTGGTCTCTCCTCCTCCTCCTCCTTCCCTCGCTCCAGACACCAGCGCGGGCCGGAGGACGATGAGAGGCTGATTGTTTGCTCCGGCTCCCATTCGCATCCCCTCGCCTATAAATACCAGGGAGAAGAAAAGCCGCTCTCGCCGCCTCCCCGGGCCGGGTTTCCTTTCCGACGGCCCGACCTGCCCGATGGCACCTCCCGGGTGCCGCACAGCCTGAGACCCCGCTGCCCGCCCGACGCTTCCAGAGGCGCAGCCCGCACCCCGTGGCCGCCCCGTTCCGCCCCCCCGCTCCATTCCGAGCAGGAAAAGCGCCCCTCGCTCTCCTCTCAACCCCCCTCCCCTCCCGGTTTCTCCCGTTTCTCTCTACCCTCCGGCGCCCACGAAAAAGGAGAAGATGCGCTTCGCGCCGCCGGGGCTCCTGCTGGCCCAGCTTCACGCCTGCATCTACTGGAGCTGCCTCTGCCCCGCTGGCTGCCAGCAGCAGCAGCAGCAGCCGCCGCGCCGCGATCCCCCGCCGCCCCCCGCCGCCTGGAGGCAGCGGATCCAGTGGGAGAACAACGGGCAGGTGTACAGCCTGCTCAGCCTGGGCTCGCAGTACCAGCCCCCGCGGCGCAGGCAGGCGGCGGAGGCGGCGGGCAGCCCCATCCTGCTGCTGCGGAACAACGGCACGGTGCAGCCGCGGAGAGCCGCCCGCCCCGCCGCCTCCGCCGCCGCGCAGCCCCACGCCCAGCCCGCCGCCAGCCGCCCCGGCTCCGGCGCTCGGCACTGGTTCCAGGCCGGCTACCAGGCTCCCTCCGGGGCTCGCAGCCCTGCGGCCGCCACCTCCGCCGCCCGGAGCGCCTCTTCGGGCGCGCCGAGACCCAGCCCCGCCGGCGGCACCGGCACCGACGGTAACAGGAGCAGCACCGGAGCCGGCAGCCTGCCGCCCCTGGGCAGCTTCAGGCCCGGCCGGGAAGATGTCATGGTAGGAGACGACCCCTACAACCCCTACAAGTACACGGACGATAACCCCTACTACAACTACTACGACACCTACGAGAGGCCCCGCCAGGGCAGCAGGTACAGACCCGGCTATGGCACCGGCTACTTCCAGTACGGTAAGAGCCCTCCCTTCCCTCCGCCCGTCCCTCCCCTGCCCCGGCCCCGGCTCGCTCCGCGCACGCCGGTCCCGGCGGGAGGAGCTGCGGGGGCTGCCGGCCCTGCCCGGCTCTCGCTCGGGGCAAAACCTGCCCGGGCAGCCCGGTCCCCGCCTCCGGGACAGGGGCGAGCCGCCGGAACCGCGGGGTCCGGGCATCCTGACTGCGCTGGGCTGTTTGGGACAAGCCTGAGCAACGGGGAATGCGAGGTTAACGGAGAACAGGGGTCCGTGGCAAAACGACGGCTCCTAACGACTGGGATGGTAGCCAAATATTTGCAAACGTGTCCTGGGTTGATCTTGCTGTTATGTGGTTGGTTTGATGAACTGCAGGTCTCCCTGACTTAGTCCCGGATCCCTATTACATCCAGGCGTCCACATATGTCCAGAGGATGTCCATGTATAACTTGAGATGTGCTGCTGAGGAGAACTGCTTGGCAAGGTAGGCATCGTCCCAAGATTTTACACACTTGCCATGGGTTGCCGTGCTCGTGTTGCCACCTGTGAATACGGTGAGGAGTGAAGAAGGGTGAGGCTGGAGGGGTAAAGGAAACACAGCCCTTTGTTAGCTCCTTCCAAGTTTGTGGCAGATGGTAGAGTATGCACATCAGAAAGCAGTCCTGGTATATTAGAAAGACAAACTGCAGATCTCCTGAAGAACCTATACGCTGTGGAAAGTTGTATTACATGTTTCTATCGTCAGGCTCACTTGAACATTTCTGAATTTTGTGAAATGGAGGCACCTGGAAAACCACTTGAATCTGTTGATTTTCATCTCCCTCCTCTACTCCCACAAGATCATATGTTACTTCATTAAAAAAAAAAAGAAATAAAAACCAAGCAACAAAAATCCTATTCATAACCACACAATTTAGTATTAAGATTATAATAAGCTAATTGTTTCTGGGCCTGTGCCTTTTAATGTCTCCTAAAACTAATATCCCTGTGAAAAGTGTTTCTGAGTCTCTTAAGGGGTTGAAATAACAGCTTTGTTATGAAGTTAGGTCTTGTCCAGTTGGCAAAGAGGGATTTTTCCTGTTTTGTTTGGAAAGAAATCAACATGGCTGTTTTTAACCATTTTAACTTGTTTGATATCTTATCTTGCAGAACAGATTAATTAATTAATTAATTAATTTACTAGCATCATTAATTTTTGTCAGTCTGTTTCAGGGTCATGCTTACTCTTCACATGCAGAAAAAAAGAAAACATGATATAAGAAACAGTTTTTTTGTTTTTGTTTTTTTTTTTTGCTAGCTTCACAGTGAAGACTCATTGAAGTGTTCTTGATGGCTATCAGTTGATTAAAATATTCCAGTATTTAAAAGAGTGTAGGTAATAGGAAAATGAAAACACAGCCTGATTCATATATACATTATAGATTTTTTTTACAACCAAATCAAACATCTGTTGTGTGATCTTGCATACACAGGGAATTATTTTGGTTAACAGGAACTAATAAAATTATGTTTTTTGGTACCAGAGTAATTTTACAGCTCAACAGTGATCCTCTTCATAGACAGAGTCAGGCAGTGGTCAAACTTCCGTTCAGAAAATTAAAACCAGATCTGAATCTCAGTCAGGTCTTGGTCTGACACCAGGCATTTCCACACCATATGGAACTCCCGTGTGAATCTCCAATGCAGGAGGCTTTATGGGGCCTGAAAAGATCTCTGCTATTAGTTTCTTCTGAGACAATATAAAGCATTTTTCCTATTATTTCTTGCAAATTTACGGCTTTTTCCTTGTTTTCTTTGATTTGCATCACTGCAGTTCAGCTTACCGAGCAGATGTTAGAGATTATGACAACCGGGTGCTCCTGAGATTCCCCCAAAGAGTGAAAAATCAAGGCACATCGGATTTTCTGCCCAGCAGACCACGTTATTCATGGGAGTGGCACAGCTGTCACCAGTGAGTGAAGTGCTCAGTATGGCATCTTCTAATTATGCTTTTCACTAACAAATTGTCCCTTAGAAGGGGGACATCTTCTAAAACTAAAGAAAAGCAGAGAGAAACCATGGGGAAACTTTAGCATTTTACTAGCTGATTAATTTTATGTAGTGGTAATTACTCTTTGTATCTAGTGGTAATTACTCTTTATACAGACACATGAAGCAAAGATGGATACACAGCTTATCCATATGTATGCAACTCTTAAAATGTGTAGATTAAATATAAATACAAGTCTGAAATGAGATTTTACAGTAGCACTTTGTAATTTTATTTTACATGTAGTCCACTTACATTTAAGTGTAATCGGTAAATAGAAGCCCCAACCACGTTGAAATAAATAGAAACCCTAAAATGTACATTTACTAGCATATTCCCTATAATTTTAAACAGTGACCCATGCTTCTTGAACTGAATTTTATGAGCTAGTTCTTCACAAGGAATGGTCTGATGAATTTGGAAAAAGGAAAGCTACAGAGTTGACTGATCCCATTATCAATAATATATATATATATATATATATATATATATATATATATATATATATATATATAATGATATTTTGACATAGTAACACTGCTATTACCTTGCTGGAAACACAGCAAGAACATTTTCAACATTTTGGGAGCAGGTAACACTGCAAAATTGTACCTTTTCAGAAAAGTCATATGCAGGAGTTTGC
Source organism: Turdus rufiventris (assembly GCA_013186435.1). Classification (NCBI taxonomy): domain Eukaryota; kingdom Metazoa; phylum Chordata; class Aves; order Passeriformes; family Turdidae; genus Turdus; species Turdus rufiventris. Next base: position 2,781,919 of record PYHW01010846.1, read on the forward strand.
AGGCTTGTTCCAATTTTTGCTACTTCTCAGCAGGGGCAGTTACAAAATACTAATTACTCAGAACACTTACTTACACCTTATTTAAAATACAACTCTGCTGCTACAGGTACATAAATGATAACTTAATCTCTTTCAAAAATGGCATGCAATGTGGGCTTGATCTGAAGGCCTCTGAGCCAATGGAATATTTCTCTCTAGGCTCAGAGATTTTGAATGAGGCGTTGAATGAAAAATCAGTATCATTGGAACAAAGTCTTTCAAAGAAGACTCATATTATCAGTTTATAAATCTTGCAAGCATCAAAAAGCTAAAACTAAATCAAACCTAACATAAAAGCCTTCACAAATGCTTTAGTTAACCTCTATCCCTGAAAAAAAATCTTCACCAATAACAAAAATCCCCCAACCCTCACACTTGCAAACTACATAATAGGATGCCTATGAACAACTGCATAAATGGATGAAATGGGTAGAGAGTAGTTGAAGTTTTCCATTTGTAGAAAAACAGTTTCTTATTGTGCCACAATAGCCCAGCTATCACTGTCCAGATGCAAAGTGTCTGATGTTGATTCAGTTCTTGGACAGAAAATACACTGCCTAAAAAATATGCAACTCTCGTGATCATTTCCATAACAGTGAAGCAAACTAATTTGGAAATGAACTCTAACTGCCAATTCCTTTGGCTAGCTCAGTGTTAGTCATCATCATCTGTGGACTTGTTTCAGTGTTCTGGATGTGCCTGCTCGTGAGGCTTCTGTGCTGCTTTGTTTTTCCAATACATTTGAATTTTGTTTAATTAGTCCTTTTTCACCTACCTCTTAAGCAGAAAGCATTCAAACGTAATGGCAGCCGAATACTGCAAAGACATAATGCAGATAGAAAAGACATAGTTCATTTTCCCACACATTCAGAAAAAAGTGAAATTACAAGAATATATGGTGTTAAAACTCCACAGTAAGAGCTAGAAGTCACTTTGTGTGAAAGAAGGAAAAATACATCACTTTGCCCAAATCAAAAGCATACACACTTTTGAAGTAGAGACAGCATTAAGTATAGACTGCAAAAATAGTTGATAGTGAATGAAATCTGCATTGCCTGTACACAGAAACTGATTTCTTTATGCAGATTTTGTCTTCACCAATGTTACAAATGTATTACATTCTCTGGAGGCCCTGGAAATGTGAAAGCATGGGGTTTTGCTAGCAAGTAGCAAACTTCCATGGAATTCATAGTATGTAAGGTAAGCATTCCTAGGAAAACTCTGGTTAAAGTCACTTATAAGATGTTCAGTTCAAATATGAACTACTCAATACTTGCTATTGTTATTGGAAAACAGGTGAAACAGAAAATTTTGGAAAAACAGTGCTGCTATGGAATCTTCCCTGTATGACATTAGAATCTGTTATTTATTTAGAGATGATGACATGTAGTACTTGAAAATTAGAGTAATGAAAATAATTGAATAGTCAGTAGTAGAAAAGTATACTAAAACACAAATTTTGGGTAGTAAATAAAATTTGTTCAGATTTAACAGGATGTAGATCAAATAGGAATGTGAAAATGTTATTGATAAGGTCTGATCCATCTCTAATAATGGACCTATGGTTTAACAGGCATTATCACAGCATGGATGAATTCAGCCACTATGACTTGTTGGATGCGAGCTCACATAGAAAAGTTGCTGAAGGACACAAAGCAAGTTTCTGCCTTGAAGATACTTCCTGTGATTATGGATATTATAGGCGTTATGCATGTACAGCACACACACAGGTAGGAGCTGCTTTGGAGACAACCAAGTGTCTTTCCCCTCCCTAGTTTGTATTTGGATAACTGCCAATCACCTGATACCCTAAATTATCTGATGCCCCAGTTAGCTTCTGGAATTCCCCATTAAAGAGACCAGAATACTAACCTGGAGACTGATAATACACCCATGTGCTGTTGACTGTGGGTTTCTTATTAAAGGGCAGTGACACTCACCAGTAGTAGCGCCACTGGTAACTGTATTAAAACACATCATGAGTTCTCATGGCAGTAGGGCTGGTCAGGCTTGCTAAGAGGCACTCAGGACAGCCAGCAAAGAAGCTGTTCCCGTGCTCATCCCCCCAAACTGGCATCCTTGGCTGGTGTCAGAGTTTGTAGCTGGTGTTCCCTCCCTTGCAGTCTGAAGCTGTAAGGTGCTGAATTCCATTGATACCTGCAGCTGCTGACTGGCAGTCTGGCATGGGAATCTCAGAGAATTGTTCTGTGCCTATGCAGCAGGAGGCAGTCAGAGAGAAGGGCAGCTGTGTGGATGTCGTGATGGGCCACGTACAAACGTGAAGCCAGGTGGCAGGGCTTATTAGGGGAACATGGAAAATGGAACATACCATTAGGATAGACAAATGCTGGAATATTGCATCACCATCTCTGAGAACCGCAAAAGTAAAGCTTAAAAAATCCTCACCAGCCAACCCCAGCAGAACAATGTTAATCAGCAGTATAGTATGGATAAGAGATTTCATAGACTATTCCATTTGGAAAACCAGAAGTAAGACCAAAACGTGACTGGTTGTGGATTGAAAGAGGAAATAATTGATATTTACTGACAATTGTTATGTTTCTGACAATATATGAACTTAAGATGTGTCAGGCAACAGCTTTAAAACAGAGAGGAGTGCTCTTTGGACATATGAATGAAGTGTTAAATTCCTTGCCATTGGATGTTGCAGAGATCAGAAATCCCCATGGGCCCAAGAAGAATTTAGACAAATCAATGAAAGTTATTAAACACAAAAATCTGATGGTACCCCATGCCTTAAATACAGTTAAATGCCTGGTGGAAGAAATTTGCCTGACAATACACATCCCATTCCTTATGTTCTTTTCTTGTTAAGCATCTGCCACTGATGATTGTCAGAGACGTGACACAGAGCTTTGATGGATCTGTGGTTTAACTCAGTGTGGCCACACGTACACATAAACTTGTATCCCTTATTCTGCAGCTTTTAATCTAGAAGGTAGTTATTCTGTCACAGAGAAATGACAGCTATATTTCACTGGCTGACGTGTCCACATTTGAATTTTAAGTATAATGAATGATCTGCAATACACAGAGGCTTTGAAGAGGTTTTATAAATACCTTTTTTACTTCTGTAGACTATGACATCTAACTAAGGAACATACATATTTTACAGCTGGAGTATTTGTGTCACTAGAATCAACGGCTGTGTCAGCATTTCCACTGGAAGCCCATATTTCAGGGGTTTGTAATTGGACTGTAAAACTTTCCTCCAGCCTCAGACTTGGCACAAACATGCGAGAGTCTGAGCTGATCACCAGCTGGGTCAAGAGGGAATTCCTGCAGGACTTGGGTTTTATGCACTCAGATCAGCTCTGCCTGGAGCAATCTGTATTGGCCACAGCTAAAGACACTAGATTTGAACAACCAAAACATTCATATATATGTGGGCATTCTTACTAATGTTCCTAACAAAAAAGAATTTTTCAGAAAGATACATCTGGAATAAAGGCTACATTTTCAGTTCCCTCAGATTCTTGTGTCTGCCTGAAGAGGAACCATTTCCATGCAAACCTCAATGTGAAAATGGCCCTTAACCCTACTATTCAAAGATGGCACTTGGATAGGCTACCTCCATAGCAAAAAGTTGCGTCATTCCTAAGGGTAGAGAGGTTCCAACATGGTGATCAAGTCTGCCTGTACTTGTGGCCTCAGAAGATATTCACTTGACATTTACAGATACTTACCTCCAGTCTTTTGTCAGTTTTTATTATGTTCTGATCCTATGTAAAGAACAGGAAATAACAACACCAACAGTTTTTACATGAAAGGACTACTGTAACAAGTGATTATAGGAAAATACAGATATCTGACTATGGTTGGTGGTGTCTCAGGAGCTTGAGACACCAACCTCTGTGTGTTGAGAGTGTCTGTGTTCCAGTCTGAGCACCGGAGAAAGAGTCTGGAGACATCTTCTGTGGTTTCTAGAAGTTATTTATTTTATCTAATCGAAAAGTTCTTTCCCTGACTAGATGAGGTCTGTTCAGCAGGTCAGTCCCAGGCACACTGCCCGCCTTCAGGGTGGTATTATCTTTTTATACTGTAAACTACGTAAACATTATTTACAATTATCTTCCAATAACTATCACCTATATTGTACATTCTGGTTCTACTCTAAAACAATCTAAAAGTGCCAACATCACCCAAAAGATAGATGCTAGGAAGAAGGAGAAAGAAGAACAGAACTCGCCCAGGTTCCTCTATCTTAATCCTAGACCCTTATTCTAAAAAATCTTAAAATTCTAATTTTTCACCTTTTGATAAACTAATTATACTCTACTTATTTTTCGTGACTTGTAATTCTTCATGCAAAGGTGGTAATTTTTCTCAGGGGCTAAAATCAAAGGCACAGGGGTTCTGGGCACTGTGCCAAGGCTTCTGAGCCCCCTGCCCTCAAGCCATCCAGGATATCCAGAGGTATGTCCTGGGTTCCCACACCTGACAGATAAACAGTTGTCAATATTATAGGTGTTTTTTATCCAGTAGTAATAAAGGGCAGTCTATAAAAGTGGTACATTAGACTTAGGTGTTCTAGTTTAGACACACAAATAAAATGCTGACTAAAAATAAGACTCATTTTCTAAGTTAATTTTCTAAGTGAACTGCGATAGTTAAGTGAACTTCAGTCTAAGTGTCCCTAATGTCTAGAATGTCACTGTTTCTAAAGATTAGTGTTTCTTTATATCCATCTTAACTTTATTCTTAAGGGTCTGAGCCCTGGCTGCTACGACACGTACAATGCTGACATAGATTGCCAGTGGATTGACATTACTGATGTAAAACCTGGAAATTACATTCTGAAGGTAAGCGTATTGGGAATGGGGAGGTTTGGGGCTTTTTGGGAGTTTTTTTGCAGCAGACAGCACTGTGCTTTCTCCCCTCCAGGTGAGTGTAAATCCCAGCTACCTGGTGCCTGAATCCGATTACTCCAACAACATAGTCCGCTGCGACATCCGCTACACGGGCCACCACGCCTACGCCTCTGGCTGCACAATTTCACCGTGAGTGCCTCCCCACTGCTGTTTTTTCTGTCACTGTACCCTGCTCTTTGTATGGTTTTTTGTGGGTTTTGGGAATTTCAGAATTTGTGGGCATTTTGCCCTCACATACGTAACATCTTCAAACCCGCTGTTCCTCTCTGGCCTGTTAGATGATGATCTCTGGCTCACACACCTGCTTTGTATTTGCACTGAGACCTTTCTAGGACTGTTCAATACCCTTTTACACCATGCACACGCAACTGAGCAGCTACAGTGCTCTTTAAGTCATTCTGCAAAATCCCACACATGCATGTTACCTCGCTGCTGCTTACACAGCAGCCACCCTCCCTGAAACAGTTCTTTCACATATCCTCCATTTACAGTTTTGCTCTTTAAAAGTTTAAACAAAGCCAAAATTTTGCATTCATTACATTTTTTCCTCCAAAAAGGCAAATTCATTTAATAAATGTCCTCATGGTAGCTCTACTGTACCTTAGTGTCTGTGAAAAACACAGAGAAAAAGCAGTCTTCTGTAACACAGGGTAAGCAGTTCTCAGAATACTGTGTTAGTTGCTCATATGAAATATTTATCAAGAGACTTCATTTGGATTCTATTAAGGAGTAGGTATTAACATTGTGTAGAGGCTCATATGAAACAAATTCCAGAGCAGTAAATGAAAAGTGAAGCAGATGACCAGTGTAGTCTTCTATAAAACTATCAGTGAAATAAATAGACTGAATTAATGTGACTTGCTTAATTGCCCTGTAAAATATTAATTCCTCACTTTGCATTAGGAAATCAGTAGTTAAATGAGGCAAACTTTGTTTCACACTTTTAACTTCTGGTCTCCCCATCCTACCTCTGCAAATCTTACTGAAGGCATAGAATAATAAAACAGTTAAGGTTGGAAAAGACCTTTCAAATCATGAAATCCAGCTGCCAACCTTGGATCACCACCATGCTCACTGTTAAACTATGTCCCAAAGTGCCAAATTCATACAGCTGCTGAGCACTTCCAGGGATAGTGACCCCACCACTTCTCTGGGTATTCTGCTCTAACGCTTTACAGCCCTTTATGTGAAAAAGTTTGCCCTGATACCCCATCTAAACCATCCCTTGAGGCCATTTCCTCTCATCCTGTCTCACTGGTTACATGGGAGAAGAGACCAACCCACCCCTCACCACGGCCTCCTCTTGGGGAGTTGTAGAGAGTGATGAGATATCCCTCCGCCTCCTCTCCTCCAGGCTAACATCCCATATTTATATAGGGATATATGGGTATATGGATATATGGGTATATGGGTATATGGATATATGGATATATGGATATGTACACGCACTTTGTATTTCCCTCATATTCATGCAGGGGTAGGAACAAAATGTTTGTTACTGCTGGCTGACAAGTGGGTATTTAGCACTTCCTGTGCATGCCTGCTCACCTGCATAAAATTATTTCTCCTCTTTCAACAGATACTGAGAAAGATGCAAGAAATCGATGTGATGGTGCCAAATGTTTTGAACTGAAGTATCATTATACAAACTTCACTAGGATGCAAACACTATAGAGACAAAACTACAGAACATACACAGATACACCCACACAACTTATGTGACTTTGAAGCACTTCTGCTGCTTCTCAACCAAAACTTAACTGGATTTTAAGAATCTCAATTGGCATTACATGTATTGTTATTGAAATGTGTGAAACTGGTGCTTCATGTAGAGATATTTTAATTTTTTATAATCTAACTCATTCATAAAAACATGGGACCATTTCTTAGCTCCTTCAAATTTGGAGTTTACATGATAATAGACTTCAGTGGGAATATTACTGGTGAGTGAGTTGAAAATATTTTAAAAGGTAGAAAAAATGTATGCAAAATGAATTAAATAAAACTCAAGAGAAAGTACTAATGTCAGCTATCTCAGAAAATACCATATGAAAAACAGATCAAGAGTAATGATACAGTACCATAAAAAATTCTCGCTAGGACACATTGATGTGAAAGAGAGAAGTATGTTCAGTTTTCGAGGAATATTAACATATAGCAGAGAAATACATATATATTATATATATCAGTTATACCCCTGAAAGAAAAGTTATGTTTACATTTTTAATACATTAGAAGTTTTTCCATTTTCTTAAAAGAAAAACAGATGGGGTTATGAAATACACCTTTCATCTGTGAAAATTAATTAAAAACCTTACCCACCTTTATATGTCCAAGAAATTTTTCAAGGTGGGACTTTTAAGAAACTTGTGCAAACTGGATGTGGATAAAAGATACCTGTCAAGAAATGGGCTCTTGGAGATGATGAAGAGTCCCTGATGTGGTCATCTGTGAAAAACATCTAACTTGAGCAGGTTAACCATCAAAATAATGTAGGCAATTAACTCAGGTGGCACCACAAACTGAAGTAGGTCAGAATCTCTTACAAAGTATTTTTAGCGTGAAGAAAACCTACTACCTGCTTCCCCCATAAGTACTGTAGTTGACTTTAAAATGTGTATCTCAGTATTCAAAATAACAAAGTTGAAAATATACTATATAGAGAAGAAGAGCACAAATCAGTGTATTTAACATCCTACTTTAGGCTGTTCAGGAACCAGATGCAACATTGTTAAGGGGAAAAAACTTCCAGCTCAAATTAATGTTTTTGCTGAACTGCTTAACTGGTGCTGGGTATACTACTCCTCCTCCCATCCCCAAATTATTTTGCTTTTGCAGTGCACCCTGCTGTAAGCTACAGTAGCTGTGATTTTTGTTTTAAACTGTGAAATGACATATCACAAGGGGATCTGGTGTGTTTTTTTTCAGAAGATTTCTGATCATGTAAAATGAAGAATCTACTTTTGGAACAATGGGACCTAAAAATATTGATTGGTATTCATCAAATTTGATCAACAGTTCAAAACACCTAATGAAATATTGGAAGCTCAATAAATTAAAAAAAAAAAAAAAGGAAAAAATGTGCTATTCAGTATAGTCAAAAATGAAAAATCTGAGGAGTATGGAGAGGTTTTACTATCACTATTAAGAATACTTCAGGCAGTATTTGGAAAAATTTTATGCATTAGAACCCTATGGATTTAATTTGGAAGTTTGATGAATTATAATATCCTTCAAGGATCAGCTGTTCTTGAGTACATTTATTTAAGTTTATTTCCACCTTAATCATAACTTGGTTACAAATTTGCACAATTAGAACTTAAAAAGGACCTGAGAATCAGCAACTTGGTGATTACTACCCACTAGTGGGAGAGGGTGGAGAATTACATGATTTACACCTGCAGGTCCTTTTCTGTTTGCTGCAAGATCCATTTTGGCAATCTGTGACCAGTATGGGCAATGAACAGAAGCAAAATTTGGAAACTCGATTTACGAGAAAACCATTTGTTACATACATCTGCAAAAATGAGGGCCTGTTTAAAGTCTAGGCTTCTGAAATCTCGGCCCAAAGAGTTTTTAAGTTCAAGAGGTGTTAAGGGATGCAAGTGCATTCACCTTTCTTACAGACTTAGGTCAAAATTGGGGTCAAAGTCCTGAGAGCAGCTTGGGCAAAGGACACAAAAGCTACTGAATGGAAGCCAGGCGGTGGGCAGGGGCTGCTTCCTGGCAAGAGGTGGTGTGCTCGTACCTCATGGTGCCTGATGCTGGATGTGGGATATGAGAGCGCTAACTGATGGAGCAGCAGCAGGAAGAGGGGGACCCTTTGCTCATGACACACTCACCTGCTCACACGTCTGTGCCCAAACTACATGCAGAACTCCACTGAAGTCAGCAAGGAGCCAGAGGGCCTGGAGCATCTGTGTAGGTGGAACAAGTGGGAATGGCCTCATTTGGAAAGGTGTTGAATGCTGTAACTTTGAATATTGGGGATATTGGAGCTACGAAAATGTAGCTTTTTTTTCCGTAGCAAAATATTGTATTTGTTTTGAAATGTGTGTTAAGCAACATGACATTGATGTACAATAGCACAAAAATTGCCTAAGACATGAACAGAAAAACAAGGGATTTTGGGATTAAAAAAAATGAAGGAATGTGACTTCAACCCTGTCTAACTATAGTAAATCACACAGCAGTAGAAGTAGAAGTGTTTATTATATAGCATGTGTAGAAGTAGTTCTAAATAGGGGAGCGCCAACCAGTATTTTCAGTATCTTGGCTCTGCAGATTTGACACCTTACTTTTTGCATACTGGAATATGTTTTTGGGATTATGTGCATTTTTGTTCAAAAGCATTTTTAAAAATACTTTTGGTAAAAGCTTTTATTTTTACAGCAAATGATATTTGGATTCCATTTTACCAAATATCAGGCTTATTCCCTTGTCATTGAAAAGCATACTGACATTGGTCTTAGTGGGAGCAAAACCAGATTTAAATTTTGTGAGATTCCTACTATGAATTTGCTCAGTTTCTTCTGAAAACCCAGACTGTACAAATGTGTGTGAAACAATAATCTCCCACATTTAAAATCTTTATTTAAGAATTGCACATAAGGAACATAATGTGTGTCAGGCTCATTAGAGGAAGGGTTTGTTATGTATTTTTTTTAATCCTGAAATACATTTGATATTGGTGTATTTCTAGACAAAAGCGTAACAAAAATGACAGACTGGTCATCAGTGGAACCAAAATACTGTGTAGATGATGTTTTTGTGTTAGGAAGTCTACTAGTTTTTTTTTTTTTTTTCTCTGCTCCAGAATGAATGCACATATCAAATGTACCTTCCTATTGTCATTCATGCATTGTTTGCAGTGTGCTCATTCAAAACCAGCAGGGTGGTTTTCATTAATGAGACATTGAAAGGTGGTTTATCCTGTGTCTCACAATTATGCCAGAAAGGCATTTTCATTTTCTCCAAATCCTAAAAGGTGCTGAAAGATTTTAACTTGAATTAAAACCAAAGAGTATGTAATTGGGAGGTTTTTATTATGCAACTAAGTGCTACAGATACAGTGAAATGCCACTTATTTTTGCAACTTTCTTGAAGACTTTTCATTATTTCCTTCACTTTTTTTTCAAGGAGTCTAAATTTCAGTAACTTTGCATCTTTATCTGAAGAGCTCTAATTTATAATATTCAGGCACTAGCTTTGTATTCTTCATTGCACTTTCATATTCTTGTGTTACATGCCTGTATTATGGTTGCAAGTTTATGTGAAAATGACTTGAATAAAATGTTTCAAGCGTTCTACTTGTTGAAGTATTACACTTACTGCACAGGCCAGATCCATCTCTCAGTGAAAAGGCTTCAGTTAAAGTTGTTATGTCTACATGAAAATGACAAAAATTCTGTATTGCTGGCATGGTCTCAGAAAAAATGTCAAGGTAGAAACAAGAAATAAAAAAATTCAAGGCATGATTTTACCCCTCATACTGCACTACAAAGAATTAACATGCCAAGGCTTAAGAGGAGGAGGCATATGGTTCATGTGGACACAAAATTTCCTTACCATACCTATCTTGGTACAAACAGGAACTTAGAAAGCACTTTAAGAATTTCTGCTCCAAAAACTATGCCCTCATAGAAAGAACACTTGAGCAGTACATGGTAGGAAGTCTATGTACTCTAGAAAATTGACTAACATATTACACATGCAGTTACTCCAAGCACATTTTATCCTGTTTTTTACATTCTCTATGTACAAGCCAGTGTCCTGCTGCCTCTTCAATCTGTATGCTAAACTGATGAAACAGTCTTGAGTTGTGAAGCATCTCTTGTCCCTTCACTGAGGGACTATTACAGAAGAGCATGGTTAAAAACCTTGGAGACTTGTTCTAAGTTGTCAAACACTTAAATTTCAACTAATTGGCACTCTTGGCTTCATGTAAATGGAGACAAAACCAATGTAACATCTTTTAAAATTTATAAATAAATGTAGAATTGTTTCAGATTTAACCCACTTTGTGTAATGTCTCTCTATTTAAAAAGTGTTTCCTATCCTACTACTTATTAGAGATAAGAGCTTCAAACTGAGAATTTCTCCAAGTGCTGTTCCTAGAGCACAGAACCTGGAGTGGAACAGAATTTGTGAAAATACAAAAATGCAGTGAAGATTGCATATGATAATTACAGAAAGTATACTTAAATCTATTAAAAATAAAGCATCTCCCAGTTCCCAATTACCTTCTATCCCATTCTGTTTTCTTGTTTTTATATTAGATCACCTGCCTAGTATCACAAAATTATTTACCACTAGTCTCCATTCATGAAGCAGCTCAACACTTTGACTCAAGAAAGTATTGCTGTAACTGAATTTTCATTCAAGCCCCATTTTCCTGATGTAATAATTCCATAAAAACTAATTAAATATTTATGCCTGTTTGGAAGTCTACAAAATGGTCCCATCAATAATACACCTGTTTGCTATTAAAAAACCCCAATCACATCTAAGCTAGTGACAACTGTCTTAAAATAAGACTGAAAAATCTGAGATTGTTTGTTGGTGAGCCTGAAGTGAAAAAAACTGCAACTGAAGCAGCCTAGCAGAATACGACAGTATGTACCTGGCTAATGACATTTCTTCTACGGTATGGTGCCGAACTGAAAAGCATGGCTCTCAACATTTTAAAGTTCTAATAATCACAGAAAAATATAACTTCCCATGTCACTATAAAAATAAATTGGTAATACTTTTTGAGAGGTCTCTGTGTAAACAGTGCTACAGATATGAGTTAAAATCACATATATGCTGAACATGTTATGTTGTTACAATGAAGAGAAAACATTCTAAACTTTATCAACAACCTTCAGGCAAGTTCACTTGGTTTATCAGTTCACAAATAAATTGCCTAGTTACACATAAAAGATATTATCAAGTCTCCACCATCACCACTCATTTGTATAACATATTAAGGCTGTGATCCAGGTGAGTCACTAAGCACCAACACAAAGTAGCAGTAACCCATTAAAATATGAAGTATTGCCAGTATCCTAATCTCTCTTCTTTCATTCATATTCAGTGTATGTTATCTTTTTTCTTTTCTTTAAAGTAAGAGCTCACAAGTATTTTTGAAGAAAAAATAAAAAAAGGGATGTTTTGACAAGTCAGGCTTCCTTCAGGGAGAATTCTGTGGCCACAAATTACAGCTCCAATAATGCAGTAAGAAACTTGCTCAAATGCCAAGATAAACCAATGCTGCTAGATCTTTTAAGCACATGCAAAAAAGCACTTTACAACATTGGCTCCTTAAAGTCTTGAGGTTTTTTTCCAAACCATTTGCAATCTTTAGGTTTTTGATCCTTAAATAAGGTGCTCATCTGCTAAAAGAAAGGTAATCTATCCTGCCTTATACTGGAAGCAGTGAAGTCACATACCAAATCTTTGGTGTGGCATTCATCTAGGATTTATTTACTTACTTTATTTAAAGCTTTAAGAATATATGCATCTGAAAATCTTTAAGTTTGTAGAAAGCAGGCAAATACATAGCTTTTTCTGTGAAATATAACCCTACAAGCACATTTCTGTGCTTAATGTTGAAACTTCTGGCCTTAAATACTGTTCCATATGTTACAGTGAAAATAACAACAACAAAACCACTTCAAAATGGAAGGCTGTTTGAATTTCTCATTCCTCTGGGAGGCAATGCCATTAAATACAGTATTACACATACTGACATTTGTTCACTATATAGAAAAGAAAACCTAACTATGTGGGGCAAACCATGCCTAAATATTAATATAGAATAGACCAACTTGAAGGTTTAGTCTTCAAGAACTTAACACAAGGTGGACACATAATGTAGCATTATCTGTGCTTAGTCCAGGGCAATGATTCTCATACTGCTGGCAACATTTTCTAATACAGCCCAGGAGCCTGCTGGCTTTGGCTGACACAAAAATAGACTGGGTTTTTCCAGACTGCAATATGTAGGAAGACCATCTACACCTTAAGGGATGACATATTCTACAAGTTTGCAGGGATTTAAGAGCAGACAAATCTGAAGAAAGGAAATTGATAAACACCATAAGCTACAGTATCACAAGATGTCTTTGAGTTGTGAAACCAGAAGCTTGAGGAGATGGATGCCGTATGATGTGGATGCTGTAATGAGGCATCACCTTGTGCTCCCTCTATCCTTAAAGCATCTCTTTCTGACTACTTTCAAAGATACTAGATTAGATGGGCATTTGGGGCAATGCAGGGCTTTCCTTAGGCATCTCAAAATGCTACATGAATAGTACAGTCCAACAGTACAATCCATTTTCCAAGTTTATGAATTAATTTGATAATGAAAGGTAACTATATTTAAATAAATAACACTATTAAAGATTAGTTACATGTTCAGAATTTCTTTCAAGTAGGTGGTAGGAAAAGCACCTGAAGAAGTATTCAATTAACATTTTTGTCATATCCCAATCACATGAAATCCCAATGTCAGGCTGGCACTTAACAGTCAGATGCTTCTTAGTGTAAAAAGTTTTTTCAGGTTTCTACATTCTTTCAGAAAGTGCAAGACACATGTGTTGAAGAATCCAGACAAATCTACCAGAATAAGACACCTTTTAAGTTCTTCAAATTGGCAGTATAATCAGAGGACAGAGATCACAATTTAAAAGCATATTTTATTCTCTCCAGAAATTTTCATATTATGCTTACAACTGATTGACTTTTCCAGTTACCTAATACACTGATGAATTTATGAAGTCTCAAGCTTACAAATCTTTTACTTTGTCTCAGCTGAGATGATATGTAGAACCTTTCTTTTGACAACCAAATTCTCGCATAAAGTACATTTTTTTAGATACAAAAAAACCCTTCCAAACCCCCTTCAAAGAATCTGTACTATTCTTACAGGACACAAATTATGTTCCTAAAAACCCTTTATTCCCTTTAGGTACGTTTCATGAATGGTGGCACTACATAATGGGACTTATGAACCAACACCAAATGGCAATGACATTAATCAACAGACAGCACACAGAATGAATGAAACAATCTTGACATTTTAAGATGGCAAATAATACCAGTTGCAACTTTGCAGGTTGCAAATGATATGGCCAGTACAAAAAAGAAGTTCAAACAGCAGTTACAAAAAATTTTCTTTGAACCTCCATTTACATATAGTCTAGTCATCAAATTTAATCTTTTTCCCCTGGAATGCTGCAATTTGAGACGTTTGCTCTCTGCGTCTCCTGCTTGCTTCCCATGAAGGATGAAGAGGCTGCTCTGACAGCGCTTTCTTATTGTTGCATTTAATACCCCCTGAAGCTTTTGCAAGAGGCTTCTTCTTGAGCTTCGTTTCATCTCTAAGAAAACCTGTACAAGCACAAAACAAAACATTAACTACATCATGAACCTCCATAAAAATACGCAAACTACCTTAGGATTGCAGGCATTTTCAAAAATTTCATAATGAGCCATGGGGAACACAGTCATCTGAATATTCACAAGATTTCTTCATCTTGCAGCCTGGTAAATTAACATTTGGTAGACTGCAGATAGTTAGGATTTATTAATACTGACAACACTCAAAATTTGTGTAGATAAGCATTCAGCACATTCTGAATTTTTTCTTCACAATAAACCAAGGACTGTTACACAATGTAACTCAGTATGACTGGAATTATATCCTCAACCCAATGAACTCCAAAATGGTATCACAGAATATAAATGGATAAAATATTCCATATTTGGGAGCTATTGAAGGAGTTACTAATGAAATAACAATCTGGTACCTTTACCTGTGCACAAGTAATGTTAACTGCTTGACAGAGGAAAAGCACTTTCCACTGTAAACCATATCTTAAGTATTTCTAATATGAGAAAATAGAAAATAGCAGACAATATCTACAGATTCAAATGAAAGGTGAGGTTTGACCACTTCAACAACAAATGTTAAAATATGTGCCGCAAACTTGAAAATGAACAAATACATCATGAATAGACTGCAGAGCTAACAAAATTTCATAATGCTTTATCTCTCCTAATTTTACCAAGTTAAGTAATACATACCTGTTCTTTCATTTTTGAGAGGCTGGTCTTTAGTATTTCTAAAAACAAAAAGGAGAAATTAAGACTTTTTCAATAAAATTGCAAGACTACAAACACCTGTGAATAAAGAATCATCATTACCAAAACACTCATGCAGTAACTTTTCAAACATAACATATAAGCTTCTTTAGTACTGCTCCACTCATGCTAATAAAGTAGAAAGTGAGGTATTCAGAAGTAATTGAATTTGGGTGTAGATCTAGTTAGGAATCTTATACATAAATCTGTGAATATAAAAAATATGCATTGTCAAGGAAACTTAAAAATACTGTAGAGTAGTTTCTGAGCAAATGTTCTAAGGTTTAATGAACTGAAATTCTCTTTGATTAGAAAAGATTACTAGAAATCACAAACATTTCCATTACCATGAAGGAGGGAGAGATGGAGAACATAACACGGGGAAAAGGTTTACCTTTTTCTGTTCTGAGATTTCTGATTGGTGGTAGACAAAGAACTGCAGAACACTGACTCCAGCTTACTTGCTTTTGCAAACGGCTTTCTCTCTTCCATGATCAAATCTTGAGCTGTCCCAGATATTGCACTCTTTTCTGTCTTCACTACATTTTTCTGAACACTACCTTTCTCTTTTGTTGAAGAAAAATTAACTGCTGCTGTTTTTTTCTTTTTTTTCACTTTGCCAATGAAGAAATCATCATTGCTGTCACTGTCAGAATCTGATGACTCATTATAAAACCTCTCTTCAGTACTATCATCAAAGTACTCCTTTTCATTGGGATGCTCTTGGTCACTATCATCAATTATTTCTTTTATTGCATTTAATTTGTTCAGGCTCATATTTTCTTTCCTTTTTTGATAGTCAAGTTTCTTTCCTGTTTTGTTTTGAGCAACTATTTGCATTTCTACTGCCTGAAATGAAGGTTCTTTTGGAGCACATGCTCTCTCCATTTCCACAGTCTTCTGCTCAGATTCACTTTCACAGATCTCTTCAACCACCCTGTCATTTTCTATTTTCATGCCTGGTTTTGTTTTGTGTTCACATCCTTGCTGTTTTCGACGCTGCTTAGAAGCTTGGTCATCCAAGTTGCTATTGGAATGTTGTGCTGATTCAGGCTGCTCTTCTGATGGATCCTTTTTCATTGGAGTGGCTTTGTCTGGGTTCTTTCTTGCATCCTTAAAAGCTTTAACAGCAGCTGTACAAAAGGCAGAAAAATATTTTGTTGCAGTTACACATGGATTTACATAAGGTATTTTTATATAACGGAATATTTTTGCAACTTAAATGTGTTGTATTGAGCATAGTTTGAATGTCCTTATGAATTATTTACCAAACACATTGGACAAGAGATATCTTAGAATACAGTATCAATGAAGGTGAAAGAAAGTCCTTGAAAATATTATCAATGAAATATGCTATGAAATTTGGGCTAAACTGTAAACTTCTTTTTCAAAAAATAATCAGCAGGTGATAATCATATTCACTTAGGGCACTACTTCGTAAAATTGCAAACTAATATTAATTTTTTCATATATAATTAAACAGGTATTTGATATGCCCTGTTATTAATGAAGTAACTTGGTGACATTACTACTAGGACTTGATCCTTTCAAACATTAATTTTAGGTGGAAATTTCAAGTTTCAAGAGAAGAAGATAAAGCCTAAATAGCCAGGAAAGATACCCTAAGGATTTTGAGGACAGTTTTCAGGGCAGACTAAGAAAATACAGTAATTTCACAACTATAAGGTGCACCTTTTGACTAAAATTTTGATCGAAAGCCAGAAAAGCACCTTATAGTCCAGTGTGCCTTATATATGGACAAAGTTTGGAAATTTGCCAACCCAGAAGTGCGAGATGTGAGCTGAGCTGCAAGGTGCAGTGGCCAAGCCGTGAGGGGTGGTGGCTGTGGGAGCTGAGCTGCGAGGTGTGGCAGCAGGGGCCTGCGGCACAGGGAGGGCACTGGGAGCTGTGTTTAAAGGCTACGCCAATCTGTGAAAAATGTTTGCAAATTGAGCACCTGCCAGTAAACCCTGTGATCATGCGATTCCTTTACTAATTGTTACTTTGTTGTGCACAGCTCCTTGCTGCAAAAAAAAAAAAAAAAAAAAAAAAAAAAAAATGCGCCTTATACCTTATAGTCCAGTGGGCCTTATATATGGACAAAGTTCGGAAATTTGCCAACACTCGGAAGTGCGCCTTATAATCCAGTGTGCTATATAGTCGTAAAATTACTGCAGTTTGTAAAACCTTTTAGGTGCCTTTGAAAGCCCAGTTGTAATGATGCCTTTATGCTACTATCTAATTCAGAAATACTCCATTACATCTATTTGATTTTTAGAATTCCTGTTATAAGCTCTGTTTGTTCAACACCCTGTATTAAATAAATGTAATATTGTAAGCTGTCACATATAAAACCATATAAATTTCAAGCCATATAAATGGTTTCAAGTTTGTGGCTTGGTTCACTGCAGCTAGCTTGGTTAATTACAGAAGCTTTTAGTTTTTGTGGGTTTTATACTTTTGTTCACATCAGAAATACGTATGAACAAGGTAACACTCCAGTAACCTACAGATATGGTAAAAAATATAGTAAAAAATTCAATAAAATGTTTCATACCTTTAAGTTCAACAAATCTGGGCTTCAAGGTGGGGTGTGTTGCAAGTCTTGCCATGGCTCGCTCAACTGCAGTACAGTTTGGCTGAACAAGAAAAATTCAAAGGTGTGAAGTTAACTTGTACAGATTGTCAATTATGTCTCAATGCATACTAATGTGATTCTCACCAGGAACAAGTATTTTATTTTTCATGTATTACCATCATTCTAAATGCATTAAAATCTGGCTGCCCAAACACTAACAGAAATGTAGCAGATGCACAACATGTGATATTTTTCAGCTACTGAACAGGGGTAACATGATTTATGTTTTCTTTAAAACATACCAGACACATCATTCACTGATTTTACATTAACTATTTCATACAAGTGCAAAGTAAATTCACAAGCTTACTGAATAAAGAACATCGTACTGGTAGAAGGCATTCTGCTTGAAGGAATGCAACAGCTTGCAAGAATTAGAGTATTAATCCCATAAAAGTTGGCAAAATAACATAGCAGATATTCAAGGAATATACGTAAAATGTTGAAAGGCAAGGTCTTACTTGACCAGACAGACAAATAACCTTAAATTTGATGTGACAGAACACTGGAACTCTGCAAACTGATTCAAAGAAGAAATATGATCTTCCTGCTTCAATCCAACAACAACAACAAGAAACAAACAAACAACAACAACAACAAAAAAGGAATTGCTTTTATTCTTTCTCTTTTATATACTGGAAATCACAGATATGACACATTGTAAAAACTCTCATTTTCAGGTTCTTGTCATCATTCTGCTTGAAAAACCAAAATGAAAGGTATCTAAGACTTTTCTGAAGACAGCTGTCTTCTGTTTGGTTTTTTTGCGATTGTTTGTTTGTTTCCTTCTTTGCTTCTTATGTTCTTTTTTGAAAGGAGAAAAAGCAGGTCTAACAGATTTGTAAAACACACCTCTATCAGGAAGATTTTTTAAAGCCTGCAATGGAATTCTCTGGGATAGAGTAGAAAAGTCATACAAAAGTCATACTGCAATGGAGACGTGTTCAAATTGTTTCTGTGATTTCATCTTTGTGCTATGGAAGCATCACAGCAGAAGCCACCAGAATGAAGAGATGATTATATTCATAAAGAACCAGACAAATGTCCTGTGACGCAACCTGAGCTGATTTTGGTGCCATCAACTCAACAGAGCATGCTGCCTCTCCCATCCTAAACAATCACCGCAGCAGATGGAGCCCAAGCCACAGATGTTACCTGGTAGATAACAAGGAGTAGAAGTGGTACTGGCTCTATCCTGGAATGGAGCTAACATGCTTTCACAGCAAACAAGATGGTGCTATGTTTTGGATTTGTGGCAAAAACATTTTAGAGCTGGTAACACATCAGTGTTTTAGTTATTGCTGAGCAGTGCTTGCATCACGGCCTTCTCTTGCTCTGGCCCTACCATAGGCAAGGAACGCCCCTGGCATAGCTGATCGACATGGACCAAAAGGACATAAAGGACATTCTCTCCTTGAACTGTCTTCGTCCCAAGAAGGAAGTTTTTCTGACTTCTACTCTTGGAATGCTCTCCCTATGCTGTAGGGGTGAGGTGAGTGAGCAACTCCTGGGTGCTTAGCTGCTGCCTGGGGTCAAGCTACCACAACACACGATAACCAATACATCAGCAATTCACATTTAAAGCAGCTGTCATAATCTTCATAAGACTGCTCAGTGGTGAATGTTACTTGTTTGCATGCCTATTTTCTTCCAGCAGAACCACTTGACTATAAACTGTTATATATTCATTGGATAAAGACAGATAGGGCACTTCCCCCCAACTGCTCGTGCAGGACAGTCAGTCTCAGTGCTTTGGTCTGAAGGAAACAGAGTGAAAGAAGGCACTACAAATACAGCAGTGTTGGTACTTCTAAATGCAAAAACATTTCATTGGTTTGTCAACCATAAATCTTCCTCAAGCAGTGCAAAGCAAATCCTATTTTGTAGTTCTTTTGCCATATTTTTAGAGCTTTTAAAACATAGTCTATGGTCAGTCATTTTTCATGTTTGAAGCGTAGATCATCTGGGAATTCTAGTACAGTAATTTCACGACCATAAGGCGCACCTGACTATAAGGCGCACCTGCCGGGAGCAAGCAAAACTCGCAACGTTGTAGATCAGATAAGGCGCACCCGTCTATAGGGCGCACTTTTTTTTTTTTTTTTTTAAGCGAGGTTCCGCCCCTAGCTCCTCCTGCGAGGTTGCTGCCCAAGGCCCCGCCCCCACCGGCAACCATTGGCCCCCGGGCCCACCAGGACCTGACAGGGGTGGTGCCGCGAGCCCCCGAGCCTGCTTCCACCCGGCAGCCATGGGCCCCCAAACCCCCATGGCCTGGGAGTGGGGTCTGCTGCGGGCCCCCGGGCCTCTCTCCACCCGGCAGCCACAGGCCCCCGAGCCCACATGGACCCGGGAGAGTGGGGTGCCGCGGGTGCCCAGGCCCGCCCAGACCCGGGAGAAGCGGTGCTGCGGGTCCCCGGGCCTGCCTCCACCCAGCAGCCATGGGCTCCTCGGCCCGCCCAGACCCAAAGGGGGTGTGCCACGGGCACCCAGCCCCGCCTCCACTCGGCAGCCATTGGCCCTCCCAGACCTGACGGAGTGGTGCCGTGGGCCACCGGGCCCGCCTCCACCCGGCAGCCATGGGCCCCCGAGCCCGTATGGACCCGGGAGGCGGGGGGGGCTGCGGGTGCCCAGGCCCGCCCAGACCCGGGAGGGGTGGTGCTGCGGGCCCCCGGGCCTGCCTACATCCGGCAGCCATGGGCCCCCGGGCCCGCCCTGGCCCACATGGACCCAGGAGGGGGGTGCCGCGGG
>PYHW01010846.1:2808241-2825538 GCA_013186435.1 Turdus rufiventris
TCCATTTCAAAGAGAAGCTCCTGCCTTTCTTAGCAGACACCTGTCCTCCTAAAACAGCAACTTTTCGTTCTTTGTCCATATATAAACCACACCTGATTATAAACCACACTTCGGGTTCGGACCAAAATTTTAGTCAAAATGGTCCGGCTTGTAATTGTGAAATTACTGTACTTAATCTTCTGTACTTCTTTCCGTTTTCTTTTTATGCAAAAAACCAATTCCTATGATTGTTTCAATTAAGAAAAGTCAGAAGAAAAAAGTCAAGATTAAAGTAGGCATGGATTCTTAATTATTTCCTTATGGAGAATGGGGTCAATTCTAGGTATAAGTGGAAACATCAAGATTGTGAGAAAATTCAAACGCTTCTAACTCATCATTTTTTCCAAGGCTAGTAAGGCTATGTGTCTATAATCATCTCAATTTGGCATCCCACACAAACAACATGCACATTAAAACAAGCAAACAAACAAACAAACAACTTTTTAAGGTTATGAAAGAGGACAAAGTGAGCACTGTGACAACTCCTCCACAAGTTGTGATTGTCTAATTCATACCAACACTGAAACCACTGCTGGCCTTTAAGAAAACCTAGGAGAATGCTGAATATTACTTTACGCTATAGAGAACTGTGGACAAATTCCAAGTGGAAAAGAGTTGCGAAGGGAGTGCTCCCGAAGTTAGAGACTAAAAAAAATATTAACAAATAGCAGTGATCTAAAAAATATTTTATAACTTAAATTGTACATCCAGGAAAATTGATCAGGATAAAATACATGCAGTTATGACTTATGCAAATGTAAAATCAAACACATAAAGTATAGCAGTACAAAGTCCACATGTTTTTGCTTTTTAAAAATGTATAAATTCTATAATATATATGCCTTTTATATATTCTCATATTAGAAGAACTGAGGCACAGTATTGTTATAAAATACATTCACCTTGTCAAATTGCATAAACAATTTTGGGAGAGAGCATAGTTGGCACTAAAAACCCACTCAAACCTCACATAAAAAAAACAAGCAAACATTCCAACCCAAAAAGGCAAGAGACAATCATACTGAGAGATTAAACTGGAAATCAAAATAAGATGAAATAGAAACCCTGAAACAAAATATGTAATTCAGGGGAATAGAAAGAGAATACATCTTGGATAACAGGCAGTAGCTGTGAGAAAGTTCTTTGCCACAAAATTAAGGTAGTCTTTAGAAACTTAAATTTGGAGAAAACATCATAAACAAAATAAGTTGGACACCACCTATATATCATATCTGAAATCACAATTGACTTTTACAAAAACGTGAAGTTGAGATAATTTCTTGTAATTGGCAATCTTGAATGAGGATCTGAAAAATTAAAACAGGCAGTAGTTTATTAACTTTGGATAGAGCATTTAGCTAGGTAATATAAAAATGAAATCTGAAAGAACCATTTTTTAGAAAAAAAATTAAAAATATTATTTATACTTATTTGTCATAGAAAAGAGAGCAGAAACCCAATACTCAGGCAGTGCTGTAAACCAAGGAGTAAACAGAACTCTGTGACTTCACTTTAACCTGAATGCATCTAAACTCCTACGAGTCAGCTGTGCACCATGGGATTTTCCAAAGACTGAATGCAGCTCATGGTATCAAATAAACTGGTAATACAGGGATGAGCTCTGTATTATTGAAACTATTATAATGGGCCAAAAAGTTCAAAATATTCTGGTTTGGATGAACCAAAGAAGTTTCAGAACTGAGATAGTCACAAGTCTCCCTATGACATCAATATGCTGACAAAACTGTGTACCCAACTATCAGGGATATAATCTTGAGACATCATTACAATATTTCACTTTAAAACAGATGCTCAAACCTCAAACTATAACTTGACAGACGCAGCCTGATACTGCACCGTAAGTATAAGCACATATGAACTTAAGTTTATAGCAGAGAAAGTAGACATAGTTGAGTTCTCCAAATTTAAAACAGATGTAATGATTCAAAACTAGCCAATGTTTCAAAAACAAGCGCCACTTAAATCAGGTATATTTCAGATAATTTAGAACATAAAGGGAAAAAATTATCCCTGTGGGTAAACCTTGTCTTGCTCAGGCCTTTCCATTTGCAAGTACTACCACCAGGGAACACACCCATATATAATTAAAGTATTGTCAGGTTAATGTCTTCAGATAAAACTCTCAGGAAAGATGTACTTCTGTTCAAAACACTGTTGAATGAACTAAGAGAGCCAGGATCTGGAGGCACAGATGACTTAAAAGACTTCACAAGCACTGCACACACTAACCAGGGTTAGTCCAGGTTCTAATATGCTACTCAAGACAGCACTTCTCGGCATACCACATTGCAATTTGCGAGTATGATTGAAAACAGACTTTTTTTTTTTTTAATATATGTCTTTCAGACTTTTTCTGAAAAACACAATGGAAATACAAGTTCAGTTCACTGAAAAACTATTAAAACATCAGAGATAAACATGCCAGTTCTCTGGCACCAAAATGTAGATTTTCCGTCATTAAGTCTATCGACTTAATGAATTTGAGACCTACTCTAATGATAAACACACGTCAGACACACATGTAATTCCAGGTATTACTTGAGCACATCAGCAGAGAATGGATGTAAAATGGCTGGTAATCCTGAGTGTTCAGATTTTATAGAGGCATTTTACTATATGCATCTTCTAGGCTATTACATCGTTATTACTTTGGCATGCAGTTTTCCTAATGTGCAACCACTGAACCACTCCAATCATTTGGCAGTTATTTGAATTCCAAACCCAAGAAAACTAGACCATTATCACTTGAAGTTTAATGTTCTCGTATTTCCATTAAGTCACTAGTTACCTCCAGTTTCCCATACTTTGTTTTACCTACCAATATTGCCAGAGAGGTGCAATATGCTGTAAATTTATGCTGTCATTTTACCAGGCTATAACCTTTTCACATGGATGGCCTTAGCAGCTGTTCTGTGGCATCCCAATAAATGAGAATTTTTTTTAAAAAGGATTCCAATAGTTCATGAACATCTACAGTTTCAGGGAACAGTGGCTCTAGCAGTTTTCTTCTAGTTTTCCAGTGTTAACAACAGATAGATGGGCTTTCTAATAAGCTGAAAGAGCCTGCTTAAGTCCATAACATTTGGTTTAGTTTTTTGATTTTTAGAGGTATCTATTTCTTAGTACTGAGTTGGGTACTTAAGAAACTTACCTGGATAATAGAGATGGGAAGAAATCAGAATAATGTACTTTATTTTTACATGATATATAAAGAAAAACTGATAGAGTTTCATTTGTAAAAATAAAAGGAGTATAAAATACCAGCAGCTGGTTTTCATTTTCAGATATATCAGGAATGTCAGATTTTTTTCTTTCTGATTTTGCAATGCAATTCTGACTCACACTACAAAGCAAATATACAGAAAGAGCTTTTCCAGTTAATAATGCCCAAGGAGCTGTTAGTCTTTAACATAAGTAATCACACTTGTTTATATAATATTAAAGACATCTTAACACTTAAAATTCTTTTAAGCAAATAACCATAACAATGCTTAAACTCATGTAAATTCTACCTTATATTGTATTCCTTCACTTTTCTTCTAGATAGGAGTGTATTCATGCTATCAAAGAGTGCCAACTGTATTGTGCTTCTCAAAACAAGATCAAGACGTAATAAACTATGGCCATTTCCCCCTCCAGGATTCACTGGTCTTTATTTCTCACATACACATACTCATGAAACGAAGCACTCCTGATGGAAGTTAGTTAATGCTATTAAAACCCGCTACATGAACCTTGGTTGAAATTGCTCAACGAGTATCAATTCTCAGAGGATTTACAGATAGATGACAAGACAGAGGAAACATTTTGCTTTGTCATTTGGTTGCACAAATCCATCTCCCTGCTCCTTCATGTGGATCAACTTTACAAACTGATTACTTTCCCTATGGATACATAAAATATACAATTCAAAGATTCTGTTTTTACTACCCAAAAGAATTAAGAATAACTGAGACCAATGACTCTTATTATCTGTCCTAAATTTGTAGCTTCTATATTCTCATTGAGCACTGTCCACAACTACCATTCTCACTGGGGCCTGTAGTACATTACTGGTATCAAACTTCTGTGACAGTTGGAACTTCCATTTAAAACACTTCTAAGTGCTTTTTTTTCTGGCAGTACCTTAGAGCTATTAACCTACAGCGCTTCACAGAAAACTACCACTCTTATGTGTGTACATGACACCCCAACAAAGATGGTAAATTGCATTAGGTATCTTGAAGTCCTGTTTGAACACGGGTATCTGTACTATCACTGATGACGATACACGTCAGGAATTCCAGTTGTGTGCAATTACTGTTTTCAGTGCAAGGGTTAATGTGGAAGTATTCATAATTTACACTCTTTCCCTGTACCTTAGTATTGGAGGTGTCAATCAACTCTTGCCAGTCTGATTTACCTTCATTACTTGTTGGATTAAGCTGCTCTGTTCTTGGCCTGTAAAAGACATCCTGAAAAGTAGCCACATGCTCCCTGCGGCTGTCAATGTTAATTTGATGTTCCTCCATGCATATAACCTTCCCTCATGTTTTTAAATATTCTTTTATGTCCTTTAAAATTTTCAGTGCCAAGAGCCCAGTGCAATTTTGATTACGCCACAGGTCATCCTTCATGTCCAGCTTTTCCCGGCCCCAAAAACACTATAAACACCTAAGTGTCTCATTTTTATACCATACACTCATCTGGGCACTGATATTCTATCTCACAGGCATTGTGTGCAAGGTCTGGACAATATTCTGGAGAAGGAGATTGTGGCCATCAGTAACTTGGCCTTCCTTTATTAAAAAAAAACAAACCAAAACAACAAAAAACAAACCAAATAAAACCAAAAGGTGGCAAAATCAACCACAATACCCGCTGTTATGCCACTTTTCCTCTATTTTCTTCAAAGAAAGCATAGAAACGACTATTTCTAATATTCTCTTCTATTATTCCCATGACATCTGATATCTAGTAAGATACTGATCACACATCACTCAAATACTCACTAGTAAGATACTGATCACACATCACTCAAATACTCATTTGAAATAGAAACGAAAGTTATGAGTTGCTTGTGTTTTGTGAGTGCTGTAGCATAAAGCTTTCTGGGACTGAATACGAACAGCAGTGTGAATGTGCAGCATATGCATCATGACACCACTACCACAGGCGTATCTGACTCTAACAGCACTGTTCTTCCCACCCGTCTTTTCATCCATTATACCCTCACAAGAATATTTATTGTGTTTGAATTACCTGGGGAACCAAGCCAAGTATCACTCACAAAAATGTCAATCAATTTCCTCTGAGCTTTCTTAATTATTATATGCTTGCCCATATTCTGGTCTGGCATATCAAGTAAGTGAAAAGAGCACATTCAAATTAAACGTAATCACACCACTTCTGAGCCTGAGCCTTGTCTAGGGACAAGATCACACTTTAGCAAACTTGAACTGCTCAGCTAGGCAACAAAATTATGAGATACAGCCTCCCAGGAATACAAATGAGTGGTAGAAAGATTCTTGGACTAGCAATTTAAAATCTGAAAGGAGACAGCCCTTTTGTGTCAAAGTTAAACAAAATCTCTGAAAGACTGCCAAAGTTACTAGCAGTTTATTTCGATACTGATCTTAAAAGACGACTCCTTCCAGAATGAACAAAAGGAAAGCTGTGGCTAAACTGAGCTCTGTAAAATTGCAATTGCTACTCTGATGTTGAAGATGATGCTAGCTTTGGTCTAGCGTACCTC
This sequence comes from Turdus rufiventris, assembly GCA_013186435.1. Taxonomy (NCBI): domain Eukaryota; kingdom Metazoa; phylum Chordata; class Aves; order Passeriformes; family Turdidae; genus Turdus; species Turdus rufiventris. Next base: position 2,814,036 of record PYHW01010846.1, read on the forward strand.
CTTGCTCTCCAACAGTGGCACTACAGTGGAGTATGTACGGCAACCCAGTTTGAATGCAGAGGGGCAACTGGAGAAGACATCTACAAATTGTTCCAGAGACAGTAAGGGAAAAGTGTGGTTCAGGGAAGGAATGGCTAACCAAAGGTAGGAGTGAAATGGACAGAACCCAGTACAACCCTGTACTCTCCCACTGGAAGCCTGGGGAGGGATTGATACTGGCTGGGCTAGCAGACAGATGGACAACTGCAAAGCCAAGTAGGTAGGGAGGAGACTGGAGTGAGATTTGTAGATTGACAGACCTCATTTATACTGACATAAAATTTCAGTTGCAGCCACTATAATGGATTCTAGGCTCTAAAATATAGCCTGGTATATATAAAGGCCATGCTAAACAGTCTGAAGTTCAAGTGATCAAATCTGGAGATGAGGAATTTCAGGAAAACTAAGAACAATCAATTACACAGAGAAGGTATTTACACCTGAATGTGATATTCATCAATGAATGCAAAATTCTTCACTTCATCTGTAGTCTTAGGTAGACCACAGACATTCCTGTGTAACACTAACATCTGGTGTTTGACATGGAAAATTCTCAGGAAACTGTGGCTTCATACATTTGGTGTAACTTCCACTCAAACTGAGTAAAAGTAGTCAGGACAAAGAGAATTCAATTCTAACACAGATACCCAGAATAAATACAATTATTTTAGTCTGTGATGCAGGAAACTGTACTATTAAATTAATGCAATGCATTTCCAAAAAATATAACACATTGACAGATGCATTTATTACAGAGAGAAATATCTATCTGGCATCTAATAAGGAAATCAGTATCTATTGTTTCATACTGAAATAAGACAGGGAGGTAGGAAACATGTAAGAAAATAAATAGCGTATGAATATTTTACTACTTATTGTATATTATTATTTTACTAATTTCAGCACAAAAACCTTGTTTGAGAATAGAAATATCCATATACCTAGTAAGGCAATACATTCCTTCTGGACCAAAAGGAAAAAACATAATGTTTCCAGTAATGAATACTTACAGAGAAGGGGATGGGGAGTGAGATGGAGATTATCTATGAAATCTAGGTAGGCTATTAAATCATCAGAGTGTAGCAACCAAAATTTAGATAAAAAGGAGAATGAAATTTTCCATGGGTCCCTGAAAAACACCAGACATTTGCCCGCACATGGCCAAAATCAAACCACAAAATTACAACATATTCATGATAAGCATATTACACAACACTTATGGACTATCACATGAGTATTACAAAGAAAATTGATTCATACAATAGTCTTGCCCCTATGGCTTATGTGCTGCAAACAAAATATTTCTAAAAGCAATGTCAAAAATCCAAATACATAAGAATCTACTATTAAAGGCACTAACAAGAGAAACAGAAGTTCTATGTCAATAATAACATCTATCCTAATTAGTATGTTTGTGTCATGAGTAGAAGTCTTCAGGAGGGCTGGGGGGAGGAGAAGGGAGGAGGTTGTGGAAAAATCCTCCAAATTCCAAACGAAAGACAGCAGCTATTCTGTGTCTGATCCAAAGGCTTTGAAGCTAGCAGCAATTCTCCAATTAAAATGCAAAAGATCCTTTTTAGGGGCCCTTTTTATGATTTAGTACATTTCCTCAGATTAAATCTACAGTCCATGCAGAGGGGTTTGTTTAGATATTTTCCACTAGGAAGTACATTTTTAAAATAAATGAAGGTAAAGATCATAAACATACATTTAGGATGATCAGATAAAAGAGAAACATTTTTATTTTTGAAAATTAGGAATTACAGATGACTGTTCCTCTATATACATGGATGTGTTCAGTCAAAAATTCTACTTGATTCAGAAATTACATCTTTCTTTTCCTGCCACAAAGTTCAAAAGTATTAGGAGTACTAAGTTTAAAATTTCCTTAATAAATAAGTGCATTTAGTAGAACAATGTCATGTATATCCCTTCAGCAAGGACAACGTCTTGTATCCATCTAATGAGTTATTCAGGTACATCTGTTGCTACAATTAATTATTCACTGCTAATTAAAGCCTCAAAGCTTGCAGTTTTTCATAAACTGCCTTTCAAATAATGAAAATCCTGGAGTGAAAATCTTTTTTCAATATAAATCTAAAAAGAACAAAACTAGCATTGTGACTGCTCCACCCTTGCTCTTTTTTTTGTTTACTTATGACAGAAAGGCTGTGAATTGACAGACTTAAATTATGCGGGCCACCACCTGCATAATTTAAAAAGGACATGAGTCTGACAAATGCTATTTTGATAATGTGATTGAAACACACTTTTGAAGGAAATAAAGTTAATACATATTTAGCCTTGTAACTTCATCCTCCTTCTTCCTGTCTGTCCTGGGCTGAAACACCTTTCCACCTCTTTCCTTTTTGTCGAAGGACTTCCTTAGCCCCACACCAGAGATTGAATGAATTCAAGAAGTATGGGAGATGAAACAGAAATGTTCTTTTCACATGTGAGTAAGTCAAAGTCCTGTTCAATAAATTACAGAAAACCCTTTCATACTACTGTTAGTATTTTGGTTGGTTTCCCCATCCCAAGTTCATTTAAGCCATATAGGAAAATTGCCGTAGATATTAAATTAATTCACTCCAGAACTTCTAATTGTAATATATCCATCTGGGTATCCGTTAAAAATATCTGCAGCAGAAGACACACAGCACTAATGTCAACCCTACAAAATCATGTTAAGCCAAGTCGTCTTCATCAGGCAGCTTAGATTTTGAATGATCAAACTCATACTGTGTACCCAATTCCTCAGTTAAATCCTGGCATGTCTCCCTATGGCTGTTCATGAAGTGCCTCAGATCCTGTTTCTAAAATCTTTGAATTCCATTTAAATCCCAAACAAGACAAAGTAGGTCCCTGTACATGAAGCAATCCAAAATAAGCTTGCCAGCCCTTAAATTAGGAAAAAAGAAAAGAAAAAAAAAGGAAAATAGGCTTCTCAAAGCTACTAATGACTTACACTGCTGTCCTACAAAAAATTTCTCAACGTGTTTAGAAACCGTGGCAAGCTTTTCAGTAATCTTGCAATTCAGAGGGATGTGCCCCCCAAAAAACTCTGAGGATCATAATATACTCAAAATTTGCTGTGCAGAATGCTCTTTGCAGACAAGCATCTGCATGATTCAAACACAACAGGATTTGAGCAATGGGTGGAAATACAAGATTTAATAGGACAAGTGGCATTCTTCTCAAAGACCAGAGATTAAAGATCAGTGTAAAAGAAGGGAATATCATGCTCCTAAGGATATGAGAAAATTGCATCTGGAAGCAAAAAAATATGGTTGGTATTTATAACCTGGGAATGCCTGTTCTGTAAGTCAGAAGCACGTGCCCAATTCAATTTCTGATAATTATGTACACTGGTATTCTATTCTTCACTCAAAGTAAAATACAATAGTTAATTTCTGTTTCAGCCCTGCTGAAATCAGACAGTTGCTGAATTTTGAAACATATAGAGTTTATTCTCTAGAAAAGATTAGTAGTATTTTGACTTAAGGCAAGATGACATATCACTGCTTGTAGTAGAGCTCCATTATACTGGAATTCTGTCATTCTGAAGTATTTAAAACATAGGGACTTTTTCTTCATGTGCTATACACCAGAAACTTACTGGAAGAACAGCTAAATAAGATGCCACAGTAAGTTATTATCTCTTAGCAAAGGGCAACAAAACCAACTGTGGTTGTGATGAAGGTGTTTGCAGGTGGACCAATGTCCACTTTTCCTGAGGAAACAGCTCAGATTATAAACGTAATTTTCTAATACTTGAAAAAACATCAATACATATTAACTTATCTATCCTGCCTATTGGCACCTATCTGAATTATCGTAAATCTATGTTAGCAACAAGTTGAAGATAACAGTTAAGACTTGGCCAATGCTTAGTTTTGTATTCTGCTTGTAATGAACAGCATTATTAGGATTAGCTTCTAATTTATAACTTCAGTGTCCTGGAGCACAACACTGATGAATCAAGCTTCCCATACATCGCAGGAATATATGCTGTGTGCAACAGCTCAAAATGTGCAAATGTAGGTTTAAAATATGAGCTCTGTGACATGTTTTTGAAACTTGACTAATGCCTGTCAAATATATTGGAGAAAACCTACAAAATACAGGTTCTCTTTTTCAACAGCTGTTAATAGAACCAACAATATAAAGCCTAGTCAAAGTTGCATGGAAACATTTATTACAATTTTTACAACAGAATTTATCACTTGTTGGTAACAGGTGCAGTAATAGTCAAATGGGTCAAAAATATTTCAGCAGACACGCGCAAAGAATTGTTCACCTGCTGGTTCTTGTAATGCTTTTATAAAAAGTCTCGTGTCATGAGACTGGTAACTCTTGCCAACACTCCCTGCAACTAGATAATTCTGCTCTGCTTATTATTAACACAGCCATACTGAAATCTAAAGCGTAAGAAATCCCAGTAAATTGCCACTTGCTAAACACTTAGCACAATTTTATTGTACCTGATCGAAATATATGCCATCTCTTTTTAAATAGAAAAGTATGCTTAGCTTATTCTGAAAAATGCTGGGAAACAGTAATGGAACATAAAAGCTCAGTGAGCAGAAGCAATTAAAAAAGTATCTTGACTGCATAACCACTATGCAAAACTAATATTCAGCATTCCACAGTAAATTAAAAGCAGATTGCCTTTTGACAATGAAAACAAACCTATTCTGAAAATGAAAACAGCCACAGGATGTTTTCCTTCAAATTTTTTGAAACTCAAGTTAATGAAAAGGTAAACAGTGTGGTCTGTATTTCATGAGACTACAGAATACTGCTAAGGATAGAAAATCAAATATTTTTTATTGTATGTTTAATGACTAACTGTGGGAAAGTAAGAAACAAATATGGGAGAACAAACTTCTGTTTAAGCACAGAAGGGATGCCTTCATCAGCTGGGGATACGCTATGGCTAACCAAAAGCAACCAATGAAGTTATGATGGCACAACCACCACTTGTCACACAATTGTACATTGTCTTCTATTGCAGGGAGGTTAAACCCCTCTACAGGTCTAAAAAAGTATCAGCATCCATTCATTAATCAGCTTGATTTCAAATGTAAGTTCCATCCACTAAAAACTGTGAGATAACAGACTTCCATTTCCTTGAAAAATACAGCCAGTGGCAGAAAGTACAGTAGTTTCATGACTATAAGGCACACCGGATTATAAGGTGCTTTTTTTTTTTTTTTTTCCCAGTGAGGATCCGCAACAAAGTAACCAAAAAGAAATGGAATCGCGAGAGCCGCGCAGAGCTGCACTGGGCTGCGCGGCTTGGCTCGCGCTTCCAGGTTGGAAAATTACTGAACTTTGTCCATATATAAGGCACACTGGATTATAAGGCACACTTCCGAGTTTCGATCAAAATTTTAGTCAAAAGGGTGCACCTTATAGTCGTGAAATTACTGTAACAGAAACAACAGATCAAAACCCCAAAACAATTCCAGGATGATACCTGCATTATAGGTTTTCAAGAATTAAAACTAAATTAAAGCCTATTTTAAGATTTAAAGTAAACATGAGAAGAACACCATCAGTCATGACTATGAATATATAAAAAAAAAGGGGTGAAAGTAAGATTAGTTATATTCCTTCAAGCATTTTCACCAATAAAATTGCCACTTTGGAAAATAAAATTCCAATGGTAAACCTATAATCTCCTTTAAAAATAGCATCAATAATTACATTTTGGTGTTCCTTCACTTTATGAGATCAGCATAAGCCTGATGAATTCAAAATCTTGGCAGAAGAATCTCCTATAGTTAAGTGACAAAATGTCACTGCTTGAATTTAGCCTCCCTCTTCAACCCTCTCCATGTGTTCTCATACATTCAAAATCTTTATGTGTGCCCCATTTCTAACATTACAGTAACCACTTTCTTACTACCTCATCTTCAGTCTGGAAAATTCTGGTCAAATAAATTTAAAAGAAGAATGCTTTTGAGCTTCATATCACTGTATCTGTGACCTTTTCCTTACTCTCTTCTATCATTAAGAGAAAGGAAATCAGTTAAGATGCTTCTACCCAAACGCTTCCCCAGAAATACCAAATTCCTATTATATTTTCCTATTAACTTGATTTTGCTGACATGAAACACTGAAAAACTTGCTGCACACTATGCTAATAACTGAACTACATCACACTGATATGACTGTAATATGCAACAGCAGAGTAATATTACAAACTAATGATGCCATTACAGGAGTAAATGACCCAATTCTACATTAAAACTTAGCCTGTGTACTATAAACATTTCAGGTTTCAGCCCTCCTCAGTGGACCACCCATAGGAATTAAGGATAAAGTTACGAAACCCATAAAACTCAATGTATTGACATTTTTAAACTCAGAATTGCTTTCTGGAATCAATAATGTAACACGTTCTTTAAAATGGTACTGCTCTCAGCCTCAGTTGCTTCTTTCAATGAGCGTCTTCATAATTCTTTCTATGTCTTCATTTAACCTCTTACAGACATCACTAGTTAGGTAGTTAATATTTTATACTCTACATCAGCAGGCTTCAAGAGAAACATTACACTGAAATGAACGAGCCACAGAGTTGTTAGAATTCCTCTTTTATTTCAAGCTAATGTTTGTCATGTTTTGTTCATGTGGAAACTTCTCTCTGCATTTAAAAGTATTGAGAACCTTTCTCCAACTGTTGCTGAAAGCTTACTTAGATTATTTACACCAATCGAATCATGCATATATACTACATAAACATAACAAATCGATTTATAAAGACTAAGAAATCACTACTATGCTTCTTGGTATTCTGTTCCAATTACTAGGGATTAGCCCACCAGACTAATGACAATTCATACTAGACAGATATTAATTTCTCTGTAGATACGTCCTATGAAAAGGAAGAACTACAATGAAAATACAATGCAACAAACAGAACACACTGTGTCAAATCCATGTACTTGCACCTACACATGCACCCACCTTTTTACACTCAGAGAAGCAGGAGAAGGAAAACAAAAGCCAGCAAGTCTTACCTTTTTGCAGACACTTTCAAAATTAACTTCTGTCCTAAGAGCAAGTCTGGTAACTTCATCTGGTTTTATTTCCTGTAGATGAAAGATAAGTTTATTCTTATGATCAGATTTTATGAAGTCTTTCTATGGTTCATCTTCCTTATAAACATTCTAATCATAGCACCTCCCTAATCTCTTAGAGGAAGAAAACCAGTTTGTTATGTAGCAAATTTTTTTGAGTGTATGTAAACACTACATTTATACTGACTTTCCCAAACACTACCTTATACATAACCTGACTGTATATACTGGCGCTGAAGGCAAGGGGGATTTTTCAACAGCAAAGTATGCAGAATGGGTGGTTTTATTCACAGAAATATTTCAATTGTCCACACTGTTGTACTACAAATAAACCTTGGAAGGTCTTAAATTCCTGTCTTATCTTGTAATGCAATTACATCATAACTTACCAATGTACATGAATATTTAAGTTAAAGACAATGAAAATGAAGCTGAGATGAAAAAAATATTATCCTCTTTTCTAAAGAGACTGACTGAACATGCAGATTTGCATTCCTGGACTTAAACATTTGCATTGGTAGCTGAAACAGAGGAATGAAAATCCTGGACAAGTGGATTTTGTTAAAAGCTGAATATTTTATGAAACATGCCCCAATGACAGATTTCTTGCTATTTTAAGACATATGCTTTATGTCGGTTGTATTACAAAATGCTCTATTAACCTCATCAACTGAATTAACTGAACATTATTTTCCTTGTCAGGCAGTGCAACCAAAAATCATGTTACATACCAGTTGTTTCCCAGATGGCCATTTTAAAAGCAGTTTAACTATGCTTATGCCAGACCCAAATAATGTCCACACATTTTGAAAAGTTAAAATTCTGTACAAAGTAACTTACTTATTCTGATAGCTTTCATGTTCAACAACTACGTTGTACTTGTTAATTTCTTTCTTTCCCTGCTTAAGCATTCTTGAAACCTATTCCAATACCTTCATTTTTACTCCACTGTTAAGTTCCATATTCCATATTCTATCCCTTTTCTGTCCTAAATCTGGAGCAGTCTGTACACTTCCTTAGACATAATTTCAGGAAGAACCAAGTTGCTTAGCTTCTTATAAAAGGTCATACCTTACATCTCAAAACATTATGTTTTGCTTCTTTGTATAGGTAAGATATTTTTCAGAGACTTGCAATTTATCTAGACCTTTAAGGTGCTGCATGAATTGCATATGTCTTAAAACTGCAAACAATTATCTATTAGCTGTAAACAATTATCTATTATGTTAACAATAATAATGGGGAAAAAGTAACAGAACTTAGTTAAATTAACAACAACAAAACCCCTCCCCCTCTTTTTGTGAATGTCAGAAGAGCTTCCTGACAATGAGATCTAGAAATTTGCAAAATCATTTCCCAAAGGTACTAGTGGAAGCCCAATCACTTAGAGGACACGATCCACACTGGAAAAACACTGGTGGATGTAGGAAACAATCTTCTACTGGCAGACGAACAGTTGGATGACCTAATAGAGATGGAAAAGACCTATGATTCAGTTTTCCATGACTTTCCAAAGTGTTTCACAGATGGTGAAAGTAGGACATGTTGTTTAAGTGACGTTTACTGTCATATAGGAGGTTGGGGGTTATGAATGAAGCTCTGGAACCCAGTATTATTCATTAAATCAAGCTGTTGGTTTATTAAAAAAAACCCCAAAATATAATTCCTATGATCTTCATCCCAAATAAAAATGCTCATTTCCTGTCTCCTTAGGATTTAAATGCAGCAACAGGGTTCAGGGCAGAGGCAGACAAACTTCAGCCATCCCTCCATGAGAATGGTCAGTTTAATTTTGATATGACAATACTGCAGAATTCCCAAGACAGTGCAGAATCACAAATAATACTGGAGAATGAATTACATTTTGGAATTTAAAGTCATGAAAGCCACACTGAAATCCCTAGGATATAGAATGAAGCCAAGAACCTTCTGTTCAGGCTTAAATCCCCAAATTTATAAATTATCTCCTTCACTTCTCCTAGATTTAAGGCAAACTAAGAATTTTTGCCTTAAATGTTCTTCTACAGAACTTTGGTGTTCTAAATGTCACATGAGTAAAGTTACTGTAATAAATATATATTTTCTGCCTCTATCAATGATCAGCAACAGACAATCAAACAGAAAAAGGAGATAGTGGTATATTTCCCAGCGCAGTTTTCTCAACATTGAGATGCACCTGACTCACAAGAAAAAGCTTAGTATTGAATATCTATTATGGAACCCTCTTTCAATTGTGCTAAGGGATGTTATAAATGGATGCTCTCTCCAGCATCTCTGAGACCAATCCAAGGATTCCTCTTGCCCTGATGATGCAGCCCAGCCCAGTGTGCCCAGAGACCTGGAGGTGTCTCTCCCAGGTCCACAGATGTTGCAGTTGCTTTCCACTTGACAGGTTCAACAAGTAGTGAAGCTCAGCTATGCATTCTGACTCCCTTTGCTTGCCCTATACCCCCAGTAGCTGGTACCTAGTCCTTACAGTACTTGCAGGCAGGAAACAAAGAAGTAAGATTACAAATAGCTAAGAAAAGAAATAAAGATAACAGACGGTGTTGATCTGCCACAGTGGTTGGTCAGGTACATTTACTGTCCAAAATTGGCTGAGATTGGCCCCTCAAATGCCCACTCCCAATTATGCCCTCTAAGTGCTGTTTACTAAGTTTTGTGTAGTTCAGAGGTCCTCCCAATATCCCCAAATCCTCATGTTCCTACTGTTGTCGCTTATCAGTTACAAAGTCAAGGTTGGCCTTCTGCAGAGCAGTATCAGTAGTTTTTTAATGGCCCATTATTAGTGAGTGGAGATGATTTGTCTTTGTTTATCCCTTGTCCCACCACCTTTTTTACTCTCTGTTTCTCTTTATCCCTTCCTGTTTTCTTTTCTATCCCTTCAGCATTGAGAAAATCCTCTTCTGGAAGCCCCTAATGGAGAATATTTTCACTGCCTTCCAAATACTCTCACAGATTATAGCTGCTTTCTGCAATCATATTAATGCTTGGTGTTATAACCTGTGCCAGTTGGTTTCCAGGAGAGATGCTATGCTCCAGTGAACAAGGAATACTGAAGTTCAGAGGGAAAAAGATAAATATACTACTTTATGAAGTATGCAAAGAGTAATCCCAGATTAGGGAAGTATAGACAAAGGCCTCCCACCAACCAATGCACACACTCTTTCTCCTTGCAAATCATTCCTGATTTCCCAAATGTCTAAAAATACCCCAAGACAAAACCTTAAAAGGTGTTGACATACTGACTGCCTATGGAGGGATATTAAACTGCTGAGATCAAGAGACCCTTCTTCCCTGCAGACTGACCATGTTTCCTCTCGTGGGAGAGAGACAACTAGTGGAGGTAATACACTGCCAGCACTACTGGCATTAGTGGCTCAGATAACGGGAAGTAAACAACAATGGAAGAGATAATTTTCTTTCACTTACAAACTGCACCCCTATCTCCACTTCTGTCATGAAATCTTTTGGAGACAGGGACACAAGCAAGGAAAGACTCTCTGCAGGCTGATGTACAAGACACAAAGCACGATGATGGTGCCACTGTCTGCCAAGGCAGAGCCCACAATGGCCACTGGAATGCCAAGATGACACTGGAAAGAGGTGGAAAAGGAATGGCAGCAGTAGGACCAGCCTGACTCAATTTTTCCAACAGTGTGGGACCAATGCCCCTCCAGTCATTCACTGCCCAGGTAGCTGCTCCAGTGGACACTGAAGCAATGTCAGGAGAACTGATCTGTCAGCCAGCTCAATCCTGTCAGGCTGCAGGCAGAGGATCAGGCCTTGGCTTGAGATTAAGACAAATAAACAGGATGTGAAAAGCTATTGGACATTGCTGGCTGTGATAGATAATGCAAGAAGCTGTAGAGTGGCTGTACAGATCATCAGGGCAGTTACACAAAAATCCGACAAGCTCCATGGAGAGGTGGGATACAGGGTAGAGTTTAGCGGCGGACATCGTGCAAGGTATAGAGATAACAGAACTAGTAATAGCACATGAAGCCAACACTGCATACGAAGTTACATTGAAACACCACTCTGTGGAAAAAGTAACTATGGGTGGCAAAGACTGCCCTGGGTTGGAAAAGTGAGCACTGGGGCACAGGAAGAAGTAGCTGTGGGGTAGGCACTCATCTCTCAACAGTGTACAGGAGGCAGTGAGCTCTCCCCAGTACTCACAGAAACTTAAAACAGCAATATTGGGATTTTTTTTTAAATAAACCCTAACTGTCTTACACAGAAAGACAAGACTATATGGAAGAGAAGTATGTCAAGTGTAAATGGTATGTGTAGTTAGCCGAAGCCGTTCGGAAGATCTCGGGATGTACGAGGAGACAGCGCCCCTCCCCCTTGTCATAAGAGAAATCACGTGG
>PYHW01010846.1:2829147-2841276 GCA_013186435.1 Turdus rufiventris
AAGCTCGTTTAAGCAAAATTGATTGACGTTTGCTTTTGCGACAGAGACAGTTAACTTAAAATAATAGTTCAAAACGTTTGCATTTAATCACTAACATGTTTAAAAAGTTCTTACTAACAACACATTTATGTAAGTAACTAAATTTAATTGTTCATGGGGAGGGGGGAAATGTAGTTAGCCGAAGCCGTTCGGAAGATCTCGGGATGTACGAGGAGACAGCGCCCCTCCCCCTTGTCATAAGAGAAATCACGTGGGCGCACCGCGGTTATATAAGCAGGTGCCCACGAAAAAATAAACGCATTTCACCGTTCACCATATTGGCGTCACGTGTGATCTGTCCGGTCAGGTTGTAAGTTCGCCGTGGTCTCGCTCTGACCCAGGTCGCACTTGCCTTAGCCGGTCTAAGGCAACAGGTATGTGAAAATATGATTTCATGCTTATATTGATTGTGGCTGCTCAGATGACATTTTATCCAAGTGATGCTGAGTAAGTCAGAGGTTCTAATCTAAAAGGCATGGAAATACTATTTATTGAATAGCCTCCAGAAGACAGCAAAACCAAAAAAAGTCACTGTCATATGATGCTTCAACACATCTCAGAAATGCAAGATTTTTTAATACAATATGTATTCCCAGCTATGCTGTTTCAGGCAGTTTTAGATGACTCAGAAAAAAACCCAGTCTGTAAGTGGCCTGTGGAAGCAATTAAAGAGTCCTCAGACTACTGAATACAACACGATTTCAATTTTGTTTTGACTAGTATTTTTTATCTTTATCATAACATTCATTATTTTTCATCATTATTTTTTCAGATCTTCTTAGCTGTACAAGTTTTAAGCCCTTCATATGAAAAGATGACTTCCATCTTAAAATGGTGAAACTTCTACAAAATAGAATAGAATCACGGTATAGAGAAACAGATGATCCTTAGCAAAAGTAATATTTCTGGTGAAATCTCAGTTTGCTACCCATTAATACACTTTCAGTTTTTAAAACATAACCATCATTTTTACTCTTAAGCCTATGTTTAAGAATACTTTCTCATAAAGTTTCTTCTTTTCCAGAGCATTCAGTCTGATTTTGGTATTTTCTCTTATTTTCCTAGGTTGCTTAGTGAGGAGAAAGGTATAAGAGAAAAAAATTCCAGAACATTTTTCAGCTTTTTTTCTTCCCCCCACAGTTTAATCCCTGTATGTCTTCTTTTCTTGTCAAAACCAATTTACTCCCCTAAGTCTTTAGAAGTTCAGTATTTTACTCATTCAGAAGAAAAGTAGCCTTAGACTTATGGGTAAGTACTACCACTGTGAAAACACACAAAAATGGGATATCTTCAAAGGAGTGAGATAAATCAGACATGGCTCACCTGAAAGCTTATCCAGCTTCCAAAAAGAAAAAAAGTCCATTATAAGAGCACAAATGTGTTTAACTTATGAAGGCATGTTTTCCACAAATGCAGCACTGTAACCGATTATTATCAAACTGATTGTGAAGAAAAAGAATACTTTCTTCCCCGAACAGTTTATAAATCCAAATCCCTTGTCAGTATCTGTGACCTAAATACACATAGAAGAATTTCCAGTGTAAGTCACATTAGTCGACCGCCACACCAAAGTAAATGGCACTCTGCCTATTCAAAAAAATAGAAAAAATAAATCCCAAACCTCTATCTTTTCAAGTCCCTGTTTTACCAGATGTGCAACCAAGATGAACAGTAGTACCAGAAGAAGAATTTGGATAAAATTAATAAACAGAATAACAAAAAATTGATCTGGTAAGTAAAATATGACATTGTCTAGTTAAGTGTACTTTAAACTTATTAGCAAGTTTATTAAACAAATCAGTGCTACATTAACATACCTGCTTTATTATAAAATCCCTATTTTTTTTGCCACAATCAAAGCTAAGCTACTTTAGAGTAGCTGCCTTACTGCCAGTCTTCATGAGCTATTAGCAAAACACCTCTCAAGCTCTTTTCTGAGTAATTAGATGTCCTGAACTTCATGTAGCACAGAATAAAAGTTTAAAGATATGTAAGATCTCTAAGTATTTTCTGTATTTGCTCTCATTATTTAACTACAACTTTTAAAACAGGAATAAAATGGGAAGCAGTATCTCTCTTGGTAATATCGTACAGAAGAAGTGAAGTCTAATCCTAGACAAAGAGTCTGTAGCCTTAGCCCGGGAAATTTCATCTTCCATTTCGCTTTAGTTTTTTCCTCAATGCAGTCCAGGCAATCCAGGTCACTCTCATCTTTACCCATCCCCTGTGAATTACACAAAATCCTTCCAGAGAGGCATGCTGATTTCTCCCAGATTTCCCTAACTGTACTACGATGATAGGTAAACTCAAAACAATGTACTTGTTACTTGTTTGCAACTGCTCCTTCTGCAGTAAAACATTTCTCACCTGAGCACTCACTTTTGTTTTAATGATTTCCTGCTTTGCTGACTCTGACAATTCCCAGTAACAATTTATGCCCCTTGGCTGAATGACAATATGAGAATGCTCAAATGATCAATTTATTTTACTTGGTGCTAAGAAATAGATTGGGTAATCATTAAGATGTTGCATTCATTGCATTTCTAAAGCAATTCTAGAAAGACCTGCCACTGCCTCCTTTTACAGCAGACACATCTGTGGATGTGAAAGCATTACACATTCGCCAAGAATTTCCTGCTGAGAAGGATTGAGGTTTTCAACCCACAGGTGAGAATCCAGTGGGGGCTAGTAACAGTCTCAGGGGAGGTAGATTGATTTGACAGGAAGTCTAGGATGGTGCTGACTGATGTACAGAAAATTATGAAGACCGCCCAGTCATTTGTTAAGAATACTACAATCCTTCATGAATCTCGTAAATACCTACGCATCTCCATGCTAATAACTTTCTTTTTTATTTATTTACTTTTTTTGACTGTCATTGGAAAAAAACCTGCACTTACCCATCCTGAAAGCATCAGCCCACTCAGCGGCCCATGCAGCTGAAATGAGGATGTGTTCTTGGAGCTCTTGGGTGAACCACACTTGGTGTTCAGGGCAGAGGATGTGCCCTAAGGGAGACTTCAACACCTCAGCTCCCCTCTGTTACAACAATCCATGCACAGCACGTAGGGAAGGGTCTTGCTGTGCCTACTACAACACAGTTAGTACTGGATTTAAATAAAATGTCATTAAACCCATTTACTTTCAATACTCGACAAAGACAGAAACAGCTACAAAGTTCACAGGAAAAGAAATAAAAATAAGGTATATCTAATTTACTCACACTAAGGTTAAAGATCTCTCTGCCTCATTCAGTTTGACTTGACATTCTTCCTGGCAAGACAACATTTAGGATTTTCAATGTTTGCACACATTTATGCCAGAGCCTACACCTTTCAGATAGAAAAAATAAAGGAATCTATTTCTGGGAGCTATTTTCATTATTTCTTTAGTGACTCACTCATAAATTCTTGCTTTTTAAATTACAGAAGGACACAGAATCTGAGTAGTGCTAATATGTAAATATTTTCAAAAAACACAGGGCTCTACCATGTGGTAAGAGACCATAAAAGATAGTAACTAACTACTGTAGGGTGCATGGTCTTTGGGAAGACCTTTTTATCTAATATAATGTAATATAGTAAAGTAAAGGTTGTCTGTTGAAGTGTGTGTGCACTCAAAATTAATATAAACAAAACAAATCAGGTTATTACTAATGTACTCCTTATTCTCAGAACATTACAATGGAGGTAGGAATGTCTTTCCAACTAGCAATGCTCTGCTCTGTTGTGGAAGTTCCTCACTATCAAAGAGGTATAAGTACTAACAGATTCCAAATGGAAATCTAAGTGTTTTTCAAGCACTATTTCAGAAGTTTGCCACATTCCGAAACAACATATCCTTTTACTAAAAATCTTCAAGAAGTTAGCCTTCAATGCAGCAAGTCTGATAAATGTCCAAAAATATATGTATGTAGAGATGCAGCTTTCCATGGAAGTCAAGTTTTACTGTACATACCTGTGTTATAAAGGACAGACAACTACAAGAAAGCAAAAGCACAAAAAACCATGTATTCCATGAGTACTTTTTTTGTTTGTTTGTTACACTGGTGTAGCCAACAAAGCTTTTGCCAGCATCCTGACTGGATGACTTGGTTTTGTGTCACCATATATTGAAAACAGAGGTTTTATCCAGTAGAAATGGAGACATTTTCTCTCTACTTGGAGGCAGGCTAAGTGAATTATACTTTAAATATATTCCCCTGTATCACTTGGGTTTAGGATTATAATGATGTTCAAAGGTAATTATACTTTTTAATTCATAAATTATCTAAGGTCTGTATTACAAAGACAAAAGAAGTGAAAGAAGAAATGGTTCTACAGTTCCTAATTTTCTTGAAGTAGGCACCAAGGACATTCAATGTATTTTCAATGACTTTACATGTTTTCTCAACTGCCTTTTATTTTGAACAGTTTTACTGAATTTTGTTTTAACTGGTCTTTGATGTTAATATAAAGTAAAAAAGGAATCTTTCTTGAAATAATTGATTTTCAACCTTGCTGGATAAAAGAACAACTTGGAGAGAAATACTATAAAACAGATTAAGAAAAAAACAGTTGAATTTAATTTATATTTTAAAATAACAAAACCAAAGACATTACTAGAGGAAATTACCAGAATACAACCTTCCCAAAAAAATCAGAAGCTTGAGAAACACCTCACTTTAGATGAACATAGGACAATTGATTTTGATGTGAATTAACTATTCCTAACCTATTAAAAAAACAAAAAAAACCAAAACAAACCAAAACAAAACCCCAAAAAAAACCCCTCCACAATAACAGTTAATCATTGGGAATGTAAGAATCTACTTGAAGGGGAACTTGTCTAGCAATTGTTCTTTTTGTAAACTACACTGGTGTCAGGTTTTTGCTGGCACCAATTTTAAACATTACTAAATGTCTACAGTATTGCTGTCTCAGTTTAGATCCAAGTGAAATTCAGTGTCAACCTGTGAATTTTCATCTAGTAAGTTTCACAATACAAAATTTTACAGTTTTCTGGGTACATTGTTCTCTGGAAAATTAAAGTTACAAAGAATACCCATCTACAAAACTAGACCATATTCCTATAAATACAGTTTTGCATAAATGGTTACATTCCTCTAGCTAAAAATCCTCATTCCTCTATGCTGCATAACCTCTTCTAAAAGCAGAACAAGTAGCTGAGGAAAAGACTACTTATTCATGCTTTAATAACACAAAAAAATGAAAAAACACAACTCCCCAAAAGAACACTTAACATGGCTAATTGTTTGAGCTCTTGTAAAATACCCAAACTTTATTTGGCAAGTATAGGCTGCTCTTTTCTGCCACGTTTATAAACTAATTTAATATTTCAAGAGGTATGCAAGTCAAATGCCAACAATTACATCAGTCTACTGAGATGAACACTGTGAACTTGGCATTTTATTCTGTCAATTAGATTAAATGAATTGTTTCATTTTAGAGGTTCACATCTGATTCAGTAGTCACATTCAGAGAGCAGTTTTCACTACAGCATACAGAAAGCAATTAGTACGTCTGCAATCGTGTGACAATTCCAGAAGTAGAAGGTATTATGAAAATAAACTACAATTACAAGCACATAAAAATGACAAATAAAGAGAAGCAAAACAAGTTTAGAAGCACAGCAAGCACAATGCCAAAAATCATCATTATTTGAGCATTCTTCTTGCTTCAAACAACCCTTAGCTCTGAACGATAGCGCTCACTTGCAGTGTAGTGCAAACCATAATTTCATTGCACTGACACAGTCTGTTCCACGGCGCTTTCCGAATATTAACACAAGAGCCACACGCGATCGGAGGGTTAACAGGTTTCCAGCAGCCCCGCGCTGTCTGGAAGCGCCGCGGGTTCGGGTTCGGGTCCGGGTTCGGATTCGGGCTCGGGCTCGGGCTCCTGCCCCGGCACCGGGCCGGCAGCGCCGCCTCGAGCCAGCAGAGGGCGCGCCGCGCGCCTGGCGCCGCTCCCGCCCGGCAGCGCCCTGAGCCAGCACGGCGCCGCCGAGGCAGCCAGCGACAGGACGGGCTGCGTGTCTCGGCATTCCCGAAATACGAGACAGCGACCCGCTAACGGGCGCGACCCGCCTAGGAACCGCCGCCCGCCGCCTTCTACTTGAAATAAGAGACGGAAACAAACAAACGGTGAGGACAGAAGAGCCCGGAGACACGCAGTGTGAAGCAGAAGCACGTGAATACACAGACCCCATTTGCACAACCCCTTTGTCTGCTTCCAGAGGGCATAAGAGTTCAAAGATTAGGCACTATGCAGAAAAAAAGAACTTGTTTCCATTCCTTTTCCCAGTATGCAGTGTCTCCGGGAAAATTACTTCTCCTTCAGTCCTTTCTTTAAGCTCCATGGAGAAAAAAATAAATTAGATTCTGTCTTTTCCTAGAGATCTTGAAATTTCAGTAAGACAAACCTGATGCTGATTTGCTAAGGAGTAAGGAGGATTTGCTGATAAACTAAGGAGTAAAGGTGTAAAGAAGAGACTGTAAGAAAATGCAAAAAAAGTTTTGCTTTTAGTATATGCAGATTTTCAAACTAGCTTTTAAAACCTCCTCAGCAAAATACTGGTACACAATATCTATCCAGGACAAATCTTGTGTAAAACTCCAGCATCGGTAGTACACCTTGTATCCTTGGCAAATCCTCTCCCAATTTTGTCACACATTATATAGATGCTGTGCCATATCTGATCATTCTTGACACTCTTCTTTATACTTTTACTAGTTTATTTGATTGGTTTTTACATACACAAACATGATTTATGCAGTATACAGTAAAATAAATATTTTTAATAGGAAGAGAATCTCTTCTGTCTGAAGACAATGAATAGCAATCTAGCATGTTCACAGTTATCTATGGTAACTCCCATATCCACCTCCTAGTGGTATGGCAAAAGCCAATTTCTTTCAATCCAGTAAAAATTAACTACTGCAAATATAATTCTCACCACCACCACAAGTACTACTTAGTATTTGTCACCACTGAATTTTTTCAGTCATTTTGTTGCCCAGTTATCAGTTCTGCAGTGCTTTAGTATTAGTATCTTCACTACCAAAAATTCTGGAATCATCAAGCTCTGTCATTCATTCACTTTTTCTGAATCATTTCCAGCACTGATCTGCACAAAACTCTGCTGTTAGCTTTCCAACACTACGAAAGCCAAGCATCTATTCTTTTTTGCTTACTATGTTTAACTCTACGACTAAAAAAAGAAAATTTATATTCATGAACAGCTCTAAAAAAAGAAAAACCCAACTAAAATCACGTAAGACCACCAGAGGCATTGGTGAAAGCTGGACAATGGCTTTTTTTTTCTTTTTAATACAAAACAGTATACAGACTCAATCAACAGTATTTACTATGTATTTACTCCTTCAAAGAACTCCCACTTATTTGCAAGGTATGACTTTCATCTCCTAAAGGTACCATTATTGTACCTCTTACTATTTATCCATGTGTTCACTAAATCCTCACTTAAATAAAAGAGCCAATACATCCATCCAGTACTGAAGTCATATTTACATTAGCATTACGTTCCCAAACAGACTTCATAATTTTTCTTTTCTTTAGGCAGGAGGTAGCCATGGGGGAAGTAAGATTTTATACACAAAAGGATCAGTTGGAATAACCAGTCATAGCAGCTGCAGTTGCCATTCTGAATTAATTAATTTCCAAGTGACTATGAAGATACTGACTGCAATTTCTTCCCCCTTCCCACCACAAACTGTTCAATTAGAAGAAACAGGAATAAAACCTTTACCCCAGTATTAAAGAAGAATTTCTATTTGTTAAGAACAAAAGAGCTAATTTCTATGGAAAATTTCTTCAAATGAAAGAGGACAAAAAAGGACAGTTGATTAAGGATATTTAGACAGTTTAAATTGATCCACCATACTACGTAGATTCACTGTTTACTGCAGATACTGTTCTTCACTTCTCCAGAATAAATTAAGTACAAAGACCAGCTAGTGTACAGCAAGAAATTAATTAGAATTGCCTCTGAGTCTCACAATATTCATCTTATCTTGATGACTACTACACCTCAGCATAGGACAACCAAAATACAAAAGAAAGGTATGTAGTACTTACAGAAATGTTATTTTCTTTTTCAGGTTCTCATGAATTACAGAGACATTTAATAAAAGGCCCAAGTTGGTTTAGTAAAATGAAATGCATGTTAGGATGATGAAAGAAGTCAACAACAAAAAATGTATCCATTTTGAATACACGCAAATATTTTCAAAACAAGTGCAGAAACAAGTTGACACTTCTGTCATTAGTTTGACTAATAGCAGATGTTTTGCTTTGCTGTCACTGGTCAATTTTTCACATAAAGGCATACAAATTGCATTATTTTTTAATAATATTGCAAAGGTTGCCTCTTTATTAAAATAAATAGTAAAATAAACAGAATTCAGAAAATAAATGAAGTCTCTTCTGCAAGCCCTATTTTTTCAAATAGTGAAAACAGAATATTCTGCATCCTTACAAAAAAAAAGACAGTAACATTCTTATGCAAGACTTGATTAGAAAAAGCTTCATCTGCAAGCCATATTTTTAAGTTAGTTGACAACCTGCACTTAGAACATACTTTAATATTTTCCTTAAGTTGTCTCAAATCCAACAAACAGCTGCCCTTGTGATCTGTTTGGACTTTGTAACTAGGACTCTAATGCATAAGAAAAAAAAACCATGATAGCTGCTTCTATTTAAGTATCTTGTCAACAATAAAGTTTTCAAAATGAAGCTGATGATATTTTTACTGACTTTTATTTTTAAGAAATGCAGCCCATTTTTTATGTAATCCAGTTCAGTACTTCAGTATATTACAAAAGCCAAAAAAACTTCTACTATCACAATGTAATAAAACAGTAAGAATGACTGTCAGCTCTTTTCTTGCTTCAAATTTAAACTGTACAGCACAAGATCCCACATTAATTTTTCTTTCCTTCTTACAACTGAGTATTTGTGTATGCTTGCGATTTATATAAAATAAAAAAAAAACTCATCATATTCTACAGGTTTCTCATGCTGAGATTGCTCATTCAACATATTTTTACCATGCAAGAGGAGACATATTTATGTAGGCTCCTGATGAGGTGTTCTCTCCTCCTTCTTATTCATCAGTTTAAAAGAACATTAAATAGCTCACCATATCTCCACATTGAGCTATGGACTCGCATTTTCCTTCAGCCTTACTTCTGCTTCAGTGTACCTACAGAATCCACTCCTGCAGAGCTTCACATTCCTCACTACTTGAAAATCCATCAGTTTTGTATTTAATAACATCATCTCTGTGCATTCAGGCACAGTGTCTTCCATATTCCTCACAGCCTGGCTGTTCTTTCTTCTACCTTTGGTGAACCTCCTGCTTGTGTTTGGGCTCAGGAACACACTGTTTATCCACACTTCCTTCTTCTCCATTATCTTGAGTGGTCTTTACGTTGTGTTCCCTACTTGGGACAGTTTTTACTTCAACCTTGACATAATTTTAGACAGCCATTGAATTACTGTGCAGTTTGCTAAACAAAAAGGCATGCATTGTCCAGAACAGCCATGAACTGCCAACGACAAAGTAGAATGTGCTGCTGAGAGCACAAGCAGCAAACTTCTGTATTTCCTAATAGCACCTGACTCCTCGCACATGTATGTCTGCACAATGCACACCTGGATGTATCTGTCACAAACTTAAAGCCCCAGGTTTCCTGCATTACTGGAGAGGAATGCATCGTGCATAAAGTTAGACCCATGCACCAAAGCAAGGATCTGCACTACTCCACTGAAGGAGGCTGAATAACTAAGTTCTACCCATTCCTCCTCCCCTTGAAATGGTCTACATGTGGCATCTGGTTCACACCATTGCAAAAGCTGAACCACCCCTGCCTCTGCCTTTTGTTGAGAAGCATCAAGGACTGTTTCTAGGCTGACTACACTCAAGTTTAAGCACTTCCCACTACTCTTACAAAAACTTTTAAAGGTTAAAGATTCTGTAACATTAGGATGAATGTTTGCTATCTATTTTACAAGAAAATATGCAAGACTACTGGAAACATGTGCTAGGAGAAAGAAAAAGAGCAGAAAAAGAGCATTAACTCCCATTCTGACTTAAGACAATTTTACAGTGAGATGTTAACTGAAAGCTAGGCTACAGAAGCTGAAACCATTAACCAAGGAAGGAAACAGTACTGCTAGAAAAAAAATTATGAAGATTTTTAAAAAAACCTGATATTCCCAGATATAAATATGAATGTATCTTTCCAAGACACTTGAAAATGATTCAAACCTACTGCTGCTCATTCATAACAAATAGAAGGTGTTTTTCCTTCAAGCACTGCAAACTGTCTTTTGCTCATATTTTCTTAATGGGCATCCCCCAAACATGATATAAGACCATCTTCCATAATGCCAAGGTTTTTGTTGTAAGATAAAAGCAAAAGTACTCCTAGACACATGAGAGAAACAATGATTATATTACGATCTTACTTCAGCCAAGAAATTCCAACTCAAGATAAGCTACATATTGCTAAGAAATCACTAGACAGCCTATTTTTTTTTTTGTCAAGAAACTTTCAAAAAAAGAATAGCTTCTTAAATAGGGAAAGTAGTACCCTACAATGGATAATTAATCCATTTTGATAGTATCATCAAGCCTGACAAACAAGTAAAGCAATGCCCCTAAGTAAAAACAATTTTACATTTCATAGAAGTAGTATCATAGTAGAGAACTAGAAAGGATACCATTCTTTTTCCCCATCTTTCAAGAATTGTTTAATAGATAT
This sequence comes from Turdus rufiventris, assembly GCA_013186435.1. NCBI lineage: Eukaryota > Metazoa > Chordata > Aves > Passeriformes > Turdidae > Turdus > Turdus rufiventris. The sequence goes on from PYHW01010846.1 coordinate 2,839,976, forward strand.
TTTATACAGTTTTGGAAAAATGAAAACTGAAGAACTCAAAAAACATGTATTCCAATAGCTTTGAGAACTCCTGTAAACAATTAACCCAGTTCCTGCATCCACGTAGCTGGAACTTGCAACTGCTCTCATTTATCACAATGTTTACTTCTGATTGTTAGGCTTGAGACACTTTTAATTGTATTTTCCAGCTAAGCTTTTTTTTTAATTCTTCAGTTCTAAGAATTGAAATATAGAGAATAAAAAATTAAACGTCTCTCTAACAATAATTCAAATGCAAATTCAAGTAACAAAAGGTTTTTCAACACAGCCCAGAACCAACACTTCATAGATTTCAATATACATGCGGAAGTGTGCATGTGTGACTATGTAGAGTATATTAAAAAGAGACATGGACACTGTATTAAAACTAAAAAGTAAAAGCATCTTATACCATCTCACTCCTAGGAAACAGTGTGCTAAAGTGATGTCAGCACTGTCTGTTCAGAATTTACTGGAGGACAGGAAAACAGCATCCCTGAGAGTTAGGGATACAACTACTAGTAACAGCAAGCATTTTGTCCTTCCTGTTGTATCAGACCACAGTTAGTAAAGATACAAACTGGAAAGAGAAGTTAAAATCTTGTAACTGAAAGTCCAAATTTGTTTCATTGAGGAAAATCCTGTTGAGCTGCAGGCTCAAAAGGTTTGTGAGTTTACAGGCAGCTGAACTGAGAAACGTAATTCTTAAGAAAGCAAAGAATTCTCTCTCTCTAGGATTTCAAACCATTAGATTTTTTTTTCTGAGTAAGAGAAACTTAAGCCATTGCATCAAAAACTTCAGTAAAACAGACAACTGTGTCAAGGTTGCAGAATTGCAGTCTTTCTTTCCCGAGACTGAAACAAATTCCCTGTAAAATGGAATCCTCCATAATGCCTTCTGAGGTTATCAGAATACATAAAGTCCTTTCAAAGACTTTGCTGCCAACAGTCCTCAGGCAGCTTTTTTTATTCCTTCTGGATATATAATAAGGAGAAAGGAGGTCTGGGTCTGTTCTTGATGATGGAAGAAAAAAGACTGATGTGTAGAAAGCTGAAAAGCTGTAATCTAGTAGGAAATCCAAACGGAGAGAGCAGACCCTTGCTTCCAGAGACAGAAAAAGAGGACCCTTCCAAACTAGAGCACTTATCCTTAAAAGACTACATACACCGCATGAACTAAAATGACCTATGCCATGTACAGTAATTTCACGAATACAAGCCACACCATTTTGACTAAAATTTTGGTCTGAACCCAAAGTGCGGCTTATAATCAGGTGCGGCTT
>PYHW01010846.1:2841599-2855998 GCA_013186435.1 Turdus rufiventris
GATGCAGTAATTTTATCAGTCACACAGTGGGACTCAATGGGCCATTAGCAGAAAATGACTCTCTAGAGGAAGGATGGGTTGTGAAAAGGTAAAGAACAATGGCTCATCAGCAGAATATCTCCTGCAGAGATAAGGATGCCGCCACCCTCAACAGCTGATGATAGAATAGATATCTTTTATCACACCCTGTATTGTAACATGAGGCTTATAATCAGGTACGGCTTATGTATGGACAAAAGAACAAAAAGTTGCCAACACCTGGGAGTGCGGCTTATACTCAGTGCAGCTTATAATCATGAAATTACTGTAGTTTGGGAAACACATTTTGCCCGTGGGAAAGACTCATGTTAATCCAGGTTGGGCAGGACTGCTACTTGTGAAAACTTGAAACCACGTTGGAAGAATTCACAGAGAACTGTTTTCCATGGGAAGGATCCCATGGCATAGCAGAAGAGACTTCTCTCCCTAAGCGAACTGAAGATTTTGAGTGAAAAACTGACCAAAACTCCCATGCCCTGCTCCCTGCACTGTAAGTGGGAAAGAAGAAGCCAAAGGGAACTAAAGGTTTATTTTAGTTCTGTCATCCTCTTTTAATTCTGTTAACAAATTTTTCTTTATACCTTTTAAGTTTTGAGCCTGTTTTGCTCCTGGATTGTTTTCTCCTAATCCTTAAATCATGAGCCCTCTAGTTTCTTTCCCCCTCCTCTGCTCAACTATACCAGAGGAGTATGAGTGAATAGTTTTTCTTGTGGGTGCCTGGTGCTTAGTCAGGTGTCAAACCACGACACCAGGGCAACAGGGAAGAACTTGGAAAAAAATTTTACTACTTTATTTAACCTACAGACGGCCTTCAGGCCTCCAACCAGTAAAGAATTTCCACAACTTGTAAGTTACCACTTCAATAAATCTTTTATCCTGAAAATACACATACTATTGAATTCTGGTCCAATATCTATTTTCTGGCTCTAAATCACTTCGGCTGCTTTAATTATTTTGTTGGATTTTGGTCTTTTCAACTGAACTGCTCTTTGCAGTTTGCAGCTCCTCAAGACTAATCATTCAGTAAGAGAAAAGAGACATTTTTTCTTATATATGAGGAGAAGTTCATTAACAACTTCTTGGTGTTAACAGAACATGAAAAAATGCTATATGCTGCACACAGTAAACCAATTTTGAAAGGATCTTGAATTTCCTCTGGTATGTGTTTGATATCCACACACTGAAACTGCTAAATAATCTAGAATAACTCAAACCCTAGTTGCTCTAAACTGCAACTTTACAGATCACTTTCTATTTCTATTGTGACCAATCTTTGCTTAAAATTCTCAAAATCATAATTTTAGTTATGTGAAGATGTTTTGATGAGCTTTATGATAAGTAGCTTAGGACAAAAGGTTGTTGGGAGTGAGGTTTCACCAATATAGAATCTTCCACTAATCTGAAAGAACATTACCAGTTTGTGTGAAAGATGTCTTTTTTACTTTTTCCATGCTGAGTGAGGAATATTTCTATGCCAACTCTAAAAATCTCTGTTAGTCCAGAAATCAACAGTGGTTGAAAAAATATGTAAACAACCAGTGCCTTTTAGGTTGTGATTCATAAGAAACAGGAGTTTTTCTTTCATCTAAGAAACAAATACACTGTAGAGCAAGTGTCAACTTGTGTGCATTTTTAGTCTAAAAATCGCCAAGTAACCAACCTTTTTCCCATTAAAATATTAATATAACAGTGCATTGTTTTTAACAATACAGTCAAATTAAACCACTTAAAATTTCAGTGCATTTACCAGTTATCTACCCAAGAAGCGGTAGAGTTTTTCCTTCTCAGCTGCTTACTTTGAGGACTGCTACCTTACTAAAATCTATTTCAGAGCAAAATTTGCCTTCACCTCTTCGATTACAAATCTACTCTCCCCTGACAACCACTCCTAAAGCTACCACTTACGAGCCCTGTACATACTCATGCCAATTGAAGCAACACTTGAATGTATTTGGCCAATACAGCCATGAGTGCAGGCAGGCTTTAAGACATCTCCATGAGCCAAATCCTGGAATGAAAAGCAAAATGTGGACAAAACAAAGACTCCGGGTAAATGCATGCAGAACAAATTCTGCAGTGAAACCCTCTCAAGAACACTCACAAAAGCCCCGTAAAACATGAGCTTCTGAGCTCAGTGCTCCAGCACACCTGACCACTTAATTGTTCACCTAGAAACTGAGACACACATACTTGGCATTAAAAAACAATCTTTTAAAAAATTAGGGAAAAAAAGAGACAGAAAGGAAAAGGAGCAAATACAAGACCAAGTTTAAGACTGGTGGGAAGTCAGTAATGCAGAGTGCCTCAATATTACTGTCACAGTGTTTGAGCAGTGCTGCTCATTTTCTTTTCCCCTTTACTAGTTTATTAAGACTCTTACTGGCAGTATTCAGCTAGATTCTACCTAATCAATCTCGCACAAAGCATATCTAAATTGGTCAAAGAAGCCTTTCCCGTTATTAGCTTGTTTTGAAGACTAAGATCTCTGCAAGTTTGAGGAAAGAAAGACAGAAATGTTAAAAATAAGCAAAAAACCTCCCAGGACAGCATACAATAGTAAGAGTGACAGTTATCAACTACACTTATCAAGGAAACAATCAAAAGTCATATTGTGAGAAAACATTTATCACAACCTATACATAACTCTTGTGCTCAAACTCGATGATCAGAATTCATAACTCATTTTACCACACATAATTTTATGTAGTATCAACTAAAATAGAGAGATTAGCACAAATCATTATGAGGTTATAAAATTTCTGAAGCATTTTCTTGATGTCATAACATATAAAATACAAACACTGTATCAATTAACAGTGAGGCTGAAAATTACAAGATCTGACTCAAGAGTAACCAGGCCTTGAAGCTACAGTTTGAAACTATTACAGAACCAAATACAAATAGCATGATATTTAGAGCTTGCTTAACAGACAGTTCTGCAAACAGAGGATACTGTACTGTCAGACACACAAAATACCTCCCCATTCTCCTGAGCGGCACAATAACTTTAAATTCTGTGCTTTAACTGTTACAGAAAAAACTCTCAACACCACACACTGCTAAGCAAATTCATGTTTAGCCTGGAAAGCTTAAGACTTGAATTGTTTAACACCTTGACAAATGCAAATACTCATAATTTATTAGTTGTGTTAATGTTCAAGCTGACTCAGAAAATACTTAAAGTTTCGGTAATGCAGCCGCAGAAAACAGACAAAGCTTTTAGTTACTAAAATAATTGTCTCTCATACTGAATTATCCAAACACAGCATTACCTTCATGGCATGGATTTCTTCTATTAATCTCTCAACTCGTTTTTGATTCTTTAATTTCAAGTCTTCTGAACCCCTGCAAGTGAAGTCTGTATTTATTAAGAAAATCTCAGTTTAGATACATTATTTCCTCTCTGGCAGTACTAAGTAGCAAAATTTAAAAAGATCATGAGATGATGCATAAACACAACCCCTTATTGGCTAATGAACATTTTAGCAAAGAGCTGAACATAACCTAATGCTTTTGCTGTACTCAACAACAGACAAAACACTGAGGATTTCACAGAACAATGTGAAAAACAAATGTTACTGTATTAGAAAATACTAAACTACTATTCAAATCAAGAATAGGTGACACCAGTGTCTCAAATACAATTATATTTTAAGAACTGTAATATTTAAATATGGAAGTTCATTGGGCTTGCATCTTATTTTGGACAACTTGCTAAAATTGTGAGATCATGCTCAATTTACACCATGAACACAGTAACAGATGTAACTCACACCATCTCTAAGAAACATGATAAGTTATTTCAGACCAGTAATCTTTAAAAACAACCTACAAAATACTGTTTCAACTGTTGATATAAGAATTAATTAATGGTAATTACTAAAAATCAATTACCTGTTATCTATGCTAGCGAAGTATTTTTGCTACACAATCCTGAAGACAACTACAGTGAAAAAACTTAGTGCAACTTAAATTCAACGGCAGAAAAATCTAAAAGATTAAATCTGACACTTTCAGGCATGCTGTAAAAAGTTCTGTAACTGATTCAGATTACCTTCCAATATACTGAATCCTATTAAAAAAATGCATCCCAATTCTGTTTATGAAACTCTTTTTAGTTAGTATTTTTAGTCTAAAATGGTAAAAGACAAATAGAATGCACATGTTTTAGTGTCTTAAGTTTTAAATGTAGCGTATTTTTCTCCCATTTTTCCACTTTGTGAAAACAATTAAAATACTGCCTCATTTATAAATCACAAAACCCCACAATTATTCAAAACTGACTTTTTGGATTTTAATTTCCCGATGTGTCTGGTTAGTCTGCGAATAGTGAGGACTCTGGCCTTCTTCACATCTTTTCTCATCTTCACAACCTGTGAGAAATATGGAAGACATTATAAAGTGTTTTCCTTGATTACGTTCCATATACAACACATTCATTACATTGACTTAAATTTTAGAAATTAGTTCAACAAAGAGAACTATTTTGAAAATAAAGTGCATTTCCCTGCTAACCAAATCCCATTTCAAATGAATTCAGATTTCCATTAAAATCAAAGTGCTTCCATAAACATCAGAGGAAGAACTACCACCAGTCTAAAAATGCGTCTGAGGTCAAAACAGAAGACAAGACATTCCCAGTTAGCCATACGTTAATATTATTCTTAGAGCTAGACTGAGCTAGAGATTTAAAAATTCTCACCTTTTGCTTTCACTTAGGCTCATTTTTGCCTCAGTGAAACACCAGCAGTACATTAAGTCTATTGGTGCATAATACATAAAAGCATTTTCATTATGAAACAACTTGAAGTGTTAAGACTTTTAAATTAACATTATTTATTGTGGAACAGAATTTGAGATACTAAATTCTCTTTATGTATTTGAATTCATTTTCATTGAAAACAAAAATCCAAGTGATTTCTAACTCGCTACAGTCTGTCTCAACTTGCCATCCTACCCAGTACTCTGCTATCAAATTTAAAGCAGGCAGTTTTAAAGAAAATTTGGCAATGATATTTTGGTCTTAATTCTCACTCCAATAACAAAGAAAGAGAATTCTCATTATTATTTTAGACTGATAGGATGAACAAAGGAAACTGTCCAATCTTTTGCAATTAAATTCCATAATGGAAAACTTTAAGCTCAGGTGCTGTCTAATGATGAATGTTTGAGATATACAGGGAGTCAACAGTGACCCTTTGTATTTGTAACTCAGTTTCCCCCTTATTAACTCATATATATCTTATCATGTCTATTAAAATTTTGTACTTAACAGCTGAACTTAGATTAACATGAAATACTAAAACAAACAAAATCTGTCTTCCTGACAAAAACCAAATTTATCTTAACTTCATCCAGAGGAATAAGTCTCATAATTAGGTTGAAACTTCGCCTCTTTCTCAATAAAGTTCTTTACATCAGATTTCTATTGTAATTTCTCAGAGATAACATCAAAAAGAGAGATTGATGATTGCACTACCTAGTCAGGTAAATGAGAAATGTCAGTACTATAAACCAAAGAAAAAATCCTCAAAGCTCACAGAGCAGTACTTCACACTTATGATGGGAGTCTGGCTAGTTCATACACACCCTGTGAAGAGACCATAAAGATGATATTTAAAAAAAAAAAAAAGAAAGTAGAACACATACTTTGCATAGCTGATTATGTTTGTAGCTTAGGTTATTGATTCAATCAAGTTGTTAACCCCTGAACAGTATTCAGCATTGGCTTAACTGAAGGCTGAATCAGAGCAAAACAAATTCTAGAGCAGGGCATGTGCAGATTGCCAGCCTACCTCTGCCAGGCAAGCAGAAGAAATGTGAAGTAATGCTCCTCTGAGAAGCAAGAGGGGAACTGTATGGGGGCCAGCATTAGTCACTTGCACCATGAGAAGTAAAAAAGTGAAGAAGGTTTCTGGGACAAAAACAATTGACCTAAAAGTGGTCTCTTGGCCCAAAACTTGCTACAGCAAAGTACTTACCTTAGTAAGTAAAAGTACCTGTACACATAGGTCTACAAAAGCATTTCTACTTCAGTTAACAGCAGAAAACACATGCCAAAAAACACCAAGTGCCAAGTTTCTGCTGCAGTGCAGCGCTGTGCAGGTGTTTAACATGCTAAGGAAGAAACTCATAACATCACCATCTGCTGTCAAGGTACACAGGTATTTCTTTTTTATAAGACATTGAATGAGACTATCACAGGTCCCGAGAGTACATCTTCTAAAAGGAAGAAAGAAAAGAATGCAGCTTCTGGCTGAACCTCTTTGATACTATGTATGTTCAATGAGTTTGGAATGTCACATGCAAACTGGGTATGCCTCAGAATGTCTGGGGAGGGGAGGCTGTTTCCATATTGGTTTTTTTATTCTCTATTTTTTAAATAGCCACTAAAAACACCCACAAGCTATAAACATACTGGAATTTAAGGAACTCATACTTTACATATTAGTTACTGTGTAGATGAAGTATATTTAACTTTCTCTCAAAAATATTTTGTCAGGTATTTTTTAGTAGAAATATTAATGCACACACAGCATGTTTCCAGGGCCTACAAGAGCCAAACTTCAGCCTCCTCTGCTGCCAGCCAATGAAGGCTGTATAGACATGACAGCAGGAATGAGGGAAGGTATTCGCTCTTTGGCAGACGAGGAATATCAATTTATGTAATCCAGTCACTTCTTTCACACGGGACAGTATGCATCAACTCTGTTCTTGGAAGTACTCATAACGTTCTCAAGAAAGCAGTCAGCTCTTTGGGAAAGAAATCAAGAAAGTTAAGCTTCAGATTTACAGTGTGCCTGAAACAATGGGGCTTAGACCACCAGGGCAGGCCCTGGTCTCTTGTACTACCAATAGAAGCAACTTTGCCATCAGTAGAAAAAAAAAAAAAAACCAGAACAACTAAACCAAACCAAACCAAGAAAAACTTCCCCAAGAATAGTGATGACTTTCAAAAACCAGTAATTTATTTATTCATAATAAGGCATTTTTTATTAATAGTTCAAGAAAAGACAGTAAGAAAAGGAGAATTCTTTGCACTGAAACATAGAAAGGCTGCAGTGTAAGTCAGGATCAGACTTTATGCTTTAAGACTAAGCAATAAGGATTTTTAGTCTACTCAGCAGTCACAGTAAGCACAAAAGAAAAATTATAAATAAGCAAAACACAAACCAAACAATTTTCTCTATCAATAGGATCTAGGATTCCTGGAAATTAAGGAAGTCTGCTGCTGTATGTGGAAATAACCACTTCAAGGATTTCTTTGAACAAAGAAGAGATGCTTTCCTTTGTTGAAGACACTTTTTTATTTTGTTGGGAAATACTATTTATGAGACAATTAAGTCATTCCTACTCATTATGCTACCAAATGTCTGTGTTCACAAACTATTAACAACAGATAATACCAAAGTAAGAATAGATATATACTACATAACAATTAAATACAAAAGAAATCTTAAAAAAAATTAACTCGCTTTTAAAAACAAGCCTAGGTAGTGACATATTCTAACATGGATGCACATAAGCATATTTCAAAAGCTGTGGTTATGAGCAAAAAACACCCATTTGGCACGGTGTCCTTTCACAGAATAATGTATTTATATAGCTACCGATGCTAAACAAAGATGAAATTAAAAAAAATCCATGACTGATGGTATTCCACAAAGAGAGACTTCCATCAACCCAGAGCCTGCCACTTGCAGTAAGCACTGCCACAAAGCACGTGTGGTAGCCAGCTGCACACAAACCATTTCAAGCCATATGCAGGTGGTACATGCTGCTGCCCTTTCTTGAAAGGGCAAACAAAGAGCACAGCAAGGGATCAGCAGGTGACAAGCCAGACAAGACCTAGAAACCATCCTACAACCCACTTTTTCCAAGGAGTGCACATTACTGAGGGAGATTGTAACAGGAATTGCCAGCTTTAAGCACAGCCTGCATTAAAGTGATACTTGGCACAATGCTCCCAGTACTTACCTGGCAATGAAAACAGCCCCAACTTTAATGGATAAGTACCATAGACACAGTACAAGGACACCAAAGAGTACATATCAAACCGGGAATGTGATTTCAGTGAATAATAAAGAACAAGTGGGTGTTTAAAGACATTACAAGAACTGTATTTAACCCAAAATTCAAAGCTGAGACTACTCTGCCTTTCTATTATAAGTTATACCTGGCTCCAAAGGGTTAATAGCCATTCCTAGGGATTTGGTTTTTTATGTGGTAGTCCAGTCAGATCTTCCCAATCCTCAGCACGTCCAAGCCCTTCTCCTGCCCAAAAAGAAACTGATACAAGATAACTAAATTGTATCTCTGATCTCTAAGTCTTCTCTAGCTTTTTTTTTTCATGAAATAGTTCCGTTGACACTGGTATCTCACTCATAGTTACAAATTAATTTTGACTAACAAAAGTCTTGGAAGCATTGAATCAGTTCCTAAAACAGTGCAGACTGTCTGGAAAGGGCTTCGTATCACAGACATCATCCCTTTTAAAATAATGGTACATTGTAATCGCACAATGTAACACAAGACAAAACACACGTGCAATAGAATAGAAAGTTATTTTAAGAGCCTCTCACATAATTAAGCTGTTAAAAAAAAAAACTTGTTTGAAAATAGTCATGTCTCTTCAAAACAAATGCAAGGCATTTTTAGATAAAACAACATCAAGAAGTCTAGTTTAGGTTCTGAAAGCATGTATTACTACAAAACAGTCTTCATATTAGGGATAGCAATAAAAACACATCAAGGAACATGGATAAAAAAAGACAGTGTAGGTACAATTATACATTCAAATTCACATGACTAGTCAAAGATATTTGCCTTCACATTTTTAAGACAACAGCAGCAAAGTTCTCAAATGAACATTACATTAGAAAAAAATGTTATACTTGGCCACTTCCGAAACTTGTTTTGAGGTCTGTACAAGCAACATGACTCCAAACTAAGCTAGTGTTCAGCCAATTAGAAAAAATAAAGGAAAGTGTGACTAAAGATTTGTAGATGTATCAAGAAAGGTACGTGTCTACTCTGAATTATAGTATCAACTGTACTTGACCAAAAAAATCCCCAAAATCAAACCATTATTTTAAAAAAGCACTAATACGTTTCTGCCTATGACTTGGTTTGAATGTATTTTATTCAAAAAACACTGTAATACTAGAACAACTGTGTAGGGAAAGTTGTGGTGTTTTTTTTTTTTTTTTTTACATTACCACATACAAAAGTTAATACTGTAAATGAAAATACCTGAAGGACCGAGAATGTCTTAAATTCTTAAATAAAGTTAACAGAAGTTAACTTAGTCAGCCCCAGTTATCCAAAATGCATTTAAGCCAATAAACTGATGGACATGTCCTTTTCTTCAGAGCAGTCTGAAACACATACAACTGTTCTTCTTGGGCTTCAGCCCATGAGGTACTGAATATTTTGGTCCTGACCCAATAATGCACTTAAATTATTAAATCCTTAAACAACCAGCACTAGACAGACCAGAATTTCTTCATCCACTTATGCTTTATGCCAGCACACAGTCTAGTTAGTCCTAGTTCTAGTACAAGCAACCAGAAAAGACAAATCATTCTGTTCTCTTCAAGAAAGGACACTGAATTTAACCTCATCTAGTGAAAAAATTGCAATTTTAAGATTTTGTAACATTGTGAAATATCCATAATGTTGAACAGAAATACACCCACCCATTAAACAGAGGCCTCCATCCTCTCCCTCATCATGGTAAGGTCTCTCCTATATGAACACTATCTTCAACAAGACAATTCTGCAAACATAACTGCAAAAATATTTCTTTTACAATTTGAAGATGGGGTTCCTAAAGCAGTGTTCAGTAATTTTACGTAGACACATCAAAATTAATTGTGCAACAATAAGGTCTCTTATGTCTTTTCTATCACTTGGTGCCTGGCAAAAAAAGAGGGTAATTCTAAGCTTGTTTCTCCATTTCAGTTTCTTCTTGTACTCTCCAGGCTAACAGGATTTATCTGACATGGGGGTCACACCTGAGAGTGGGATAACAGGAAGAAACCTTTAAGAACCAAGGCTGTTCATTCTGTCCAGGAAGAGTCTGTTTTAAATATAGCCTATCATATTGCTAATGACAGATTACCATATTTCAGAGCCTAGTAAATGAATGACAGGAAAAAGATGAAATTGCAGGTACAGGATATTCTTCAGTCCTCATACATTGCCAAGAGAACCCTAGGAGGTTGAAATGCAAGCCTGATTTACTAGGATGGCTCAAATGGCTCAAAGCAAAAGGAAAAATTATTTATATATGCCCACAGGTACACAATAGCTTTTAGATTTCACCACAGTAAGATATTTACTTTTGACCTCCTTCAAGTTCAAACAAGGCTGCTAAAGTAGAAACAGAAGTCACTAAAAATACACCAAATTACTTGTGTTTTGTACAGTGGCCATTAAAAAAAATTTTACAAATTGCTTAAATTACACATCAACAAGTATCAAAGCAAGAAAATCAGCTTAAAAAAACCCAAACCAAACAATAAAAAGAAATGCATTTAAGTTGAATATTCAAGGTCTCTCCAATATCTACCAACAAACCATAGAATGCAGTAATGTTTCAGTTCTCACTGATCTTTTTTTCCTTCCTTATTTTAGGGCACATCAAAAGCACTGGTTTCACTTTATAGTTACTAGGCAGGCTTCTAACCAAGAAATTACCATGGCAACAGAGTATTCTCAGTGTTAATTTTTGGTGCCATTTGGCAACACAGAGTTTTAAAATTTGAAACACCTGCAGTTGGATCACACATTAGCCAGAACTAACAATAGTACATAATCTTTTGAGTGAATAATCTAAGCGAAAAAATGTTTCTGGAACTTCATTACAAATATTTCTCTCTATTATCTGGAATGCCAGATTGAAAGATCTAATGATTTTTAGATTCTTAGGAAAAATTAGGAATTGCCAAATGCCTTTTTTCTTTTTTTACAAAAAGAACCTCTGTAATACAGTATGTATTTTATATATATGAAATAGGCAGAAAGACTTAATACAGATTCATACATTTGCATTATAAAAACATATATAAGTTGGGTGGCAAAGGCAGCAAGAAACAACATAAACACACCTGTGTAGAGTATCAGTGTTCAGTTCTGGAACATTTTTATACGAATATATACTGCAAAAAATAATATATAAAAAAACCAAAACAACATGATTTTTCAGCCAGATCAGTTTCCTGAACTGTTTTCCCTTACGGTCACCTAAATGGTTAGCTAGTTCCAGTACAAAAGAGCAAAGTAAGAACATACAGAAGAGAGAGAGATGGACCACAACAAGTAAGACTACAATAACTTAGACCATGCTAAGGAACACAGTTTTTCAAGTAGTTTGTGCCATAACAACATGGTGTTAATCTTGCCTTTGCCATCTGCAGCTACATGAGAACAGATCTCAATCAAGTGGATTCAATTCTATCCCAATACAACTATCAGAAAATACAAAAATTCTTGAAACATGAGCCAAATTCTTCTGGATTAAACTATTGCACTCTGCTGCCCAAAGCAGGCAGAAATGCCACTGCTAGCTGGAGCATCCTGAAAGGAAAACACCTGCAGCTTTTCAGGCCTCTGTCAGGTTTCCCAAGGGGTTTGCTAAAGATGCATGAAAAAAAGCACACCACCCACTTGGGCAAATTTCCACCTTCTTCACAGGAAAAAATGCACACACCCCTTGTGAGTTACTGTCAAACCCTTCCTCCAGAGTCTCCTATGCTGCTTTCTTTGTACCTTCTCAATTGAAGCACTGAAATATGGGTTTCTTTATTCACTGTAGCACTCTATTTCCATTTCCTCCTGCATGAAGAACAGTTGTCATTTCTAGCATAATTTCTCCAAGTGGAAACCACAGTGAGTACTCAGAAATGCTAGAAAAGATCATTTTCATCTAAAGGTTTTGAAAAGCAATTCCACGTATCCAAGATAGTTGGGAGGGAGTACGGCTAGCCTAGAATTACTTGATCATTGCCAAAGACCAAATTTAATGGATTTACTGCTTCAAAGTCAGTGTCTCACTGGATGGAGTCAGAATCCATGCAGCACTTCAGAAAGCATTCAAGTCCAAACTAGGATCATGAGATGGCTAGACACATTTCTAAATCCTAAATACACATCAGTAGTTGTAAATGTCCAGATAAGAAATAACTTTAATAAACTAGCCTCATGATGCTACATTACATATAAGTATCATTGCTTATGTAACCACATGGAAGTAGAACTTGTTTTCCAAAACAGAGGACTACCTGAAGGTAATTTCTAACTCTGTATTTAACTGATCAGCTGAACAGAAGTTTGAAAACCCCCACCTGCTAAAAATATTTCCATGGAACGTTGAAGGAGGATGTGATCAAGGCATGCAACACAGACAAGCTCAAATCAACGGACTTTGATGTCTAAGACTTCTTAATTAGACCAGAGCTCTAGCTAAGAAGTCACATGTGAATTTCATGCCTCCTTAAGCTTTGACTTTACAGAAAGACAGTAACAGCAGAAGCTGCAGTAGTAACGTAAGAATTATGAAGGTGAACACATGCGAATAAATAGGAAGTGTGCTGGGGTCTTTTACCCCTCTTCAAATGGTGAACCTCTAAAAAGCAGCTGGAAAAGAGCACTGATCACAAGGCAACATTATGAATCTCTACATTACTTGCAAAATCTGAATTGTGGTAGCTTGACTACAATGACTCACAAACAACCTATGTAATTTTTTACATTAATTATATAGGTCACAAACATGACCCAAACCTGTAGAGTTGAATTGCCATCATGAAAAGAAAATTGTGTCAAAATTGGGTAAGAACCTTACCCCATAACAAACACAGAAATTCAACCACAGTGATTCCAGTATCAATTTGGAGCTGTGTTTGGTGGTGTGACTGCTTTGGCTTGGGATTGAGATGCTAATATAAATGGTAGTATGGCCTCCTAAATCACCACAAAAAAACTCCAAGTCTTGAGTGCTACTGTGTTGAAACTTTCTTCAGCTATTCTGAAAGAGCAGAATATCAAAACTGTGTAATCTGAAATAATATTTGTTAGCCCGCTTTCTGAGAAAATTAGGTTTGTCAGCAAAGTTTGTCTGTCAGTATCCATCTCTGGTAACTCTTGGGCTTATTAAACTGAAAGTTGGCACATCATCACATGCTAGAGCTCCTACATGTTTTGTGAAAACTGGCAGCCAGGTAGGAGTTGTGAACTAACATCAGCATTGCAATATTTGACAAATACTATTTGTATGTTAATATTACCAGGAAATGCATTATTATTACTATTATTATGTCATTCAACACAAGCACTCATTTTGTAAGAGTCATCCATTTCAAATTTGTATTTCAATGTCACTATATAGTTGTTATTATTATATAGTAACATATAGCATGAAGGAATAATTAAGGAAAAATGGTTTTAGGTTTATTAAATGAAACAAAATAGCACCAGAAGAGGAGCAATGAAGCTGGAGGAATACCTACTGAATCATTTTCCATTTCTCCCTGAATCTGAAAGATAAAAAAAAGCCACAATTTTTAGATTGACCATAAATGTACATTTAGCTTGCATTATGAAAGTAACTGATTTTACTATGGTAAGAAACGTAACTTCTTTCTTCTTATCACTGGGAAAAAGCTATTGAGAAACAAATAATAAGGATTTAGTATCCACATTTTTAGAAGAAAAAAACCTTCATTAAAAAAAGAAAAGAGAACAAGAAAATAGGGAAAGAACAGAAAAGATGTTTTTGTGGTTTATGACTTTCAAAGTATTTGGTATTTTGCCTTTCTTCTTAAAAAAATGGTCCTATTAAAAAAATGCTACCAACCCTAAAATTCTTTTAAGAAGCTTGAGGCTCCTTTTACTAATGGACTAACAAGTCCAACTTTTCATCTGTCTTATGGTGCCCCTTGCACAGACGCCTGAAACGCATATAAAAAGTAAGTATCAAAATGCATCCAGTGAGTACAAGTACTAGCCCTGTTCAGACCTAGGGTATGCCAGGGACCAGCAAAAGCCATGGCCTCAGGAAACACATTCTGATAAAAACCTCCTATATGGGAAATCCAAATTTGCATCACAGATCTTTCTGACTTACACTTCCAAACAGCATGTATATTCAGCCAAAGACTATGAACATCACCAGATTGTGAGGTAAACTTCCACTGGCTTTAAACATGCCGCAGCATTATTGGCCTGACAAACTCTGAAATACAGTCCTACTTCCCACAGAAAAACTGCTCATCCCTTAACGTGCTTTCTGCTATTATGTCTCTGTAACTTGTATTTTTTGTGAGAACTTTCTCTTAGTCAACTGATTTAGATTTACG
>PYHW01010846.1:2856010-2897666 GCA_013186435.1 Turdus rufiventris
AAAAAAAAAAAAAGCAGCAGTACCATATAAGCTACTCTTCAGTCTTTTCAGAAGGATGGGAAGAATTCTTGCTAGTGGGAATGGAAAATCACCTTGCTACACCAGTTAGTGTTTCTTATTCCCTCAGATGAGTTTAAAAAAAAACAAAACTATTTCATGATGAGAATTTTTCATAAATACAAACACATGGGAAAGTCAGCGTTTAAAGAAATCCCCAAAAATCTAATAATCTGCATTCTTCCTAGAAGTTTCTTCATGACATCAATAGAAGCTGGGGAAAAGGACAAGTATGAAAAGCAGAAGGAATAAAGCGCTTAAAATATCCCTGCCAGATGTTTGACATCTATTCATTAATTTAAATACCTTTCTACAAGTTGTTCTCCTTTAGCTGCCAAAATGCCAAATCTACAAGAGATTTGTACACAGTTATCCCAGTATTACTTACTAACAACTTGGAGTGATGTTTAAAGGTTCTTGCAAAACCAACTTTGTTGTGACAGAACAAGTACTCTCACCTGTCTGGCCAATGGTACGTCCATTGTCAAGCCATTGATAACTTCTCTTCCACACCAAGTGCTGGCTCTGTTGGAAGATTTTCTTCTTCTGAAGCTTGCTACCTTCTTCAGTCTCTAGGATTTTCTTAGCAAACTGACTTCCCCTTTCCCGTCCTTATAAGCTCTCCTCATTTCATCTTGTTCAACACACCTCATCACCCACCCATCATTTTTGTGTTCTAATATTTAAATACAGTAGTTTCATGAGTATAAGGTGCACTGGAGTATAAGGCGCAGCACTGGAGTATAAGGGTGTCAGCAAATTTCCGAATTTTGTCCACATATAAGGCAAACCAGTGTATAAGGCGCACTTTTTTAACAAGGATCTGCGTGCAACAAGGTAACAAATTAGTAATAGAATCATGTGATCATGGGGTTTACTGGCTCAGCTTGGAGCTGGTCAGCCCTGGCCCCTCTTGGGGCTGCTGCAGGGGGTGGCCCTGGCTCCACTCGGGCCAGGTGGGCTCAGCTCGGTGCTGCTGCAGGCTCGCACTTCCGGGTTGGCAAATTTCCGAACTTTGTCCATATATAAAACACTCCGAGGTATAAGGCGCACTTCGGGGTTGGGACCAAAAGGGTGAATCTTATACTTGTGAAATTACTGTATTTATAAGCTCCTTCCTTCCTTCTTCCCTTCCCCTCACCTCCCCTGCACAAGCAAGCAATCACCTTAAATGCCCTTTTGTTTTATACTGTTCGGAATTCCTATCTGATCAGGTATGCTCCCCTGTACTATTCACAACCTCTGCATCACTTCCTCAGTGACACCTGCCTCTGAATGAAATCCACCATTCATTCCTTTAAACCACCTTCTCTTCAGAACAGTTCCTACCAGGTTCTTGTGCAAACAGCTTTTATCCGCTCATCTCTTCCTGCATTAACATACCTGTGCGCAACCTTATGTTTTCTCATAAAACAGCAAAGAGGATCCACAGAATCATTTTCACTGAAAAACACCTTTAAGATGACAAAGCCTAACCATAAACCAAACACTGCCAAGCCAACTGAACCAGGTCCCTAAGTGCCACATCCACACATCTTTAAATGCTTCCAGGAATCATGACTCAGCCACTACCGTGAGCATCCTGTACTAGTGCTTGATAACCCTTTAGTTGAAATCTTCTGTAAGAGCCAATCTGGCAATACTTGATGCCATTTCCTCTTGTCCTGTTACCTGGGAAAAGAGACCAATCCCCACCTCACAACCTGGAGCAGGACAATCTCCTTCCAGCTAGCTGAAGAGAGCAGTCTGCCTCAGCTTCATTTTTATGCACAGTGCCATTTGGTATTAAATGCCGCAAGAATAAACAGGTATCATTGTAACCCTTCTTTCCAAAGGAAATAACGGTAATTTTTTCATATAAAATCAGTACAAGACTTTTAAATCCCTTTACTTTTCTATGACTTGAAAGACATTCAAAAGAGTCACTGAATTTAGTTGGCCACCTTACCGCTCCGTTAAGAATTTTAACATTGCATACCAACGAGCAATTTGCAATGAATTCACAATTGACTACTATTCTCCTTCTAGGAACATCTCCCCCAAGCCTCCAAATTCTATTATGAAAAAGTCTAACACCACATCTTCCCTTCTACACCCATTTCAGCCTCGCTCCCTTCTTCATTTAGTAACAAGTTCCACACCAGCAATGTAAGGGCTGCTGAAAGACCTCTGCAAGGACACCAGTAAGCAATTACGCACATTTACTGTAACAGAACCATTTTTAAATTGTGTTTTACTCAGGCATATAGTACATTTAATAAAAAAAATACACCGTGTACTGCAAGTACCACACAGTTCCTTTAAAGTAAAAGTTACTAAGTTTCCCATGACCGTTTGCATGTTTTTTTCATTATTGCACACTACCACACCAAGGAACCACAGATGTTTTTGTTTTATGAGAGCATCTTACTAGCCTACGTGGCCTACCGCACACACTTTATATAAACCACTTGAGCTAAGAAAAAGTTTTCATTACTGTCCTCAAGTACAGTAGTCTGATAGCAGCTGTATACAATACTGTCAAAAGTAAAAAAACCTGCCTTGTTAGCCATGGTTAATTGCTTCAGTAATCTGCTGAAAAAATCTCTGTGAAGAGCAAGGAGATCAGAATTTGTTGCTAATATTAGTAAAACTGATGATGTGGCAACTCTAGAAACTTTAGAAACAGCTGCTGGAACAGTTCCTAGGGAAAAAAAAAAAGCCACAATTCCTCAGAATTTTATCTCACAGAGTATAAGTTTGGAAATTTCATAAGCTTTCAAAAGACTTTTTCCTTAGGACATTTACATGGTCTGTAAAAGAATGTCAGCAATTTAACACTTGAACTGTTTCAAGCAGAAATCAAGCCCTATGTAGCACAACGTTCTTCTTCAATAAACTGTTGTGCCTACAATTATTTATTAGTAACACAACTAATGCAAGAATTTTTACATGCATTTCCACAGAGCTAAAATAACTGCTGCCAAGTATTCCAGAGTTTAAAAAGAAAGCTGTGTTTGCTTTCCAACTTTGCATAGACTTGTAATATACAGAAAAAACGTAGTGATTTGCCAGTATACTAAGAAATGAACGATGGAAAAGATTATCTATTTAGTTTTGAATCGTGCAGAAAATTATCTTTTCTCAGTTCTCATAACTTGTTTACATGCCTTTCCAAGACGACTGACTTTAGTGACATTTAAGAGCATGCAGAAGGAAGTATTTAAGACCATGTGCAAGCCAGGGATGCACAGATTTTGGCAGTGCCAATAGCCATCTACAGCTTCAATTTGACCACAAAGCATCCTAGACACCCATACTTTTTCAAAAGTATCCAAGAGCTAGCCACTCAACCTTAAGAATAATTCTGAAGTGGTCACAGATGAACTTCAAGCCAGTTTAAGTGGATCAAGGGACAGAGACTCTGTGATATATATGAACCATACTAGCAGATAGCTCAGAAGAGTATGAAAACTGGTGTCCACCATCTGAGGAACAGTCTAGATGTTGGGGCACTTAACAGACCTGAAAAACCTGGTGTAGGAGTCTAGGGTAAATACCTCTACTTCAAGAAAATGGCTTGGCCAGCATATTGTATAGGTGCTGTATACAGCTCATAAACCACAGAGAAAATAGCAAAAAAGAACATATCTATAGACCAACAAGAAGTATTTTCTCAGGAGTGAAGAGTTCTGAGTTCCAGTTTTTCCTTTCAGAGAGCTCATGTATTTTATGCTAATTGCTGGATAAGCAGCCCTTGGAGCACGGTCAAGGACTTTTCCTACGGAAATGCTCCCACTGGGGAAATATATGAGCAGGCTCCCCTCACTCCATAAAATCACCCTTCTTTGCCAGACAGTAGCCCAGCAACAGTATTTGTTAATATTTGTGATTAGTGCACTCTGCTGGTCATTGAGGTACACAGGATTCAACTCACTTCAGACTGAAGAAACCTATACATCAGCTTTCTCAATTACTGGAAAGTTTTATAAGAAGTAAGCCATTAAACTAAAATTTTTCCGCCAACAGACAGCTTCATGCCTTAAAGGACAAGATTGTATTTTGAATTACAAGCAGTAAGACATCTCAGAGCTCAGTCCAATACCAGGTAACTGGTCAGATGCCTCACCTCAAGTCTCACTTCCCCCTTTACATAAAGGGAGCAGACACAAGTATCAAATTGCCCCAAGAGATTCCTCGATTACCACACAGTTCAGGAGATAGTGTAAAAATAGATCTTTGGGGGGTAACTACTTTATTCCAGTGAGATGCTGGATCACTGCACTGGACTAGATGCCCAGTATTTCAAAAAAAAAAAACACAGTAGTGTCTGCAGCACTCCCAGTGTTACTTTGAAAGTTTTCATGTAGGATTCTTTTTCATCACGGTAAGGAAGGTTTAGTAATACACTTTAAAATATCACAACATACCTCAGGTAACAGAAGCCATTTGGATCTTTGTATCTAATACACTAAAAACCTGAATGCTCACATCAACTTGCCCACAATAGCGAAAAGCAGTTTTAAAGAAAGCCCACAAAGCCCAAGTGTTTATTTCTTAATTACCATTGGAAATACAATTCAAATATTACATTTTCCTTTACTTATTACCAAAGTGCAACTTGTTCTTTTGCAACAGGTAAGAGACCATTTTTCCCCCTTAGCCACATTTCCCTAAAAATAAATATAAATGTAGTGACGTATAAGAGACTGTATGACCAGGTTCAAGGAAGTATTTAAGATCATAAATTGTCAGTTTGTCATAATCTTGTCATAAAGTTGTCATAATCTTGGCAGCTCCAATATCCAGCCACAGCTTCAATTCTGAGCACAGAGCATCCTAGGCACCTGTATACCTAGACACCACTGAAATTTTAAGATTCTTCTTTAAAGCTGATTTTTAACTACTCTTGCATGAACTCATTACATAAAGCTATCAAGGTTAGGCAAATATACGGGTGCCTTTGGCATCCCCTTTGAACTCTCTAATTCTCCTGCCTTTACAACCTTGACCACTAGTTAAGTTCTGTAACAAACATATGCCAGGCAACATAACTGCACATTATGTATCACACTATTTTAGGTTTTGCTGGTTCAATACCCTCCCCAAATCCTATGTTTATTTCACTGAAAGCCACTACTTAAAGAGAAACATGCAAGACGATAAACAGCACAGCTCTATCAGCCAACCCAATCAGCTCAGTTACTGTGGTGGGATAGTTCATCTCTCCACCTCTGTGCCCATCCCACTCATCTCAGGTCCCATATTCCTGCTGCTCCCACTCACTTGTAAGATGCTGCCACCATCAATCTGTAATAGAAAACTACTCTAGCAACAAACTTCTCATAATCACAGAAGAATGAGGCAAGACCACGTGGTTAGAATGGGTGATTGCGAAGCCCCATTGAGAAGCAGCAAGTCCATATGCTTGCAAAACCACGGTTGGAGAATCACACTACTTCAGGGGCAGGGCTCATCTATCTGAACTGCAAAGCAATTCTCCACAAAAAGCCTTATATGAAAAGCACTTAAACGTTAAAAACTCTCTTTGTTTCTATAGAATAAATGTGTGTATAAAACCACACTTGAATAAATAAGATTTTAAATTATATGTCCAATCTGTCATCCTAAAGAGATAACTGTACCTCCTAGAGAGGTACATCACATGACAAGTTAGTCATAAATACGCTGAAGAACACTGAAAATAAGGAAGATCTTAAGTAGCTGCAAATAAATACCAGAGTGAAGTCTTAAACTCTCTTTGTACAGAATGCTTCTTGCAAAAATGGTGACCAGTCAAAGACTAAAAAATGTTAAGGTTATTTTATTATCAATTAAAAAATATTTATGCAAGGATGCCAGACATACTGTATAAAAACTAGAAATACATAGTAATACACTAAGGACTAGCATGGGTAAATACTCAGATCTTTCACATTTATTGCACCTTACAAAAATCATGAGGCAGTTCTTGGTTACAGAAATCAATCTAGTTTCAGGAAGAATGAATGACCCACTCAAATTTCCACCTCCCTAATCTTTCCTACCTTTCCAACACCTACCCTTGGCTACACCAAGACAACTCATTCTTTATACAAGCATTGCCAAATATACACTTACTTCTGTGATAGAAGATTCTATAATTACACATACAGTTCTCTATAATTACTAAACTACAGCTAAAACTGAAGACTGTAGTTTTGGACTTCCAGAGACTGTATGTCAGTCCTTCTCCCTAAGGTTACTCCTCATGGCTTTTTGTCTGATTTTTTTCATTATCAACAACTCATACTTTACTTTGCCATACACCAACATAAATTCTTAATTCACACGTCCAGACTGCTTTCTACATGTGCCATTACCTTTGCTGCCCAGCTAAATCTGAGGCCAGGATGTCAGACCTAAAGCTGAAGCACAGAAGAGCTGAGTGCTACCAGTAGAGTATTAATACAAAGTGCTGCGACCCAAAACACTATGAAAGGAATTGATCACCTTGAACTTCCTTACTAAGCTCCCTACATAAAAATTTTAATTCTGCACTTTGCTTGGCAGGCTAAAAAATACGTGTGCATACACATCATTCTCTATTTTTATCTTGATTCTACATTTTAGAAAAAAAAATTTGTTGTCATCTATCTGTTGTGGACGATAAGCCTTATGCAGACATCAGTTTTTATTATCTAAAACTTGTAGCTTTGTTAAATACAGAGAAAAATTATTTTGGCTGCATGTGATTAATTATTACAAACTTAGGAGAAAAATTCACCTAATACCAAAATTTCATTATCCAACAAAGCTTGGAAAATTTGATTCACATGTCTCACAGACAGAAATTACTCTCAACTCTAAGAATTTGCTTTATATAATATGATTCCTTACTAATATTCAATTTTAGCCATTACAGCATTCATGGAGGTACATATCAGAACACATTTTTTTAAACACTGTTACAGACTTAATTTCATTAGCTTCATGAGCTTTCTGTAGCATAGTTCCTTGAGGTAGCTGCAAACAGAATACCATTCAAAAAAAAAGAAAAGAAAAAAAAAAAAAAAAAAAAGGCGGGTGTGTATACATATATATATATATGTATATATAAAAAAGGTTGTATTTGTTGCAATAATACAATATTGATAGCAGATTATGACTGCAAAAACAGAACAACATAATTTAAGAAACACAAGTTCTGAAAAAAATCCCTAGAAATCTGTAGGGTTCCCATTAAATAGCTTCTGTATCATACTCTTGTGTACTGCTGATCAACAGGATAATTTTTCATACTAAACATGAGCTATCTCCCTTTAAACTTGCCCTTGTCCATGGTAGTTGACGATTATGTGCTGCCATCTAGCAAATGTTTCCAGAAAAGTTTAACTTTCAAAGCTATTCTGTGGCAAGACACCTGAAATTTCTTAGAAAGCTTTTTAAAATAGGAAACAAGACAGCAACAGGTTTCTAAAACTACTCCTTCAGCCTGCATTCTTGCAAGAGTAAGTACAATTGGAGAATAAAATTAGGATTAATTCAGATAAACCCTCAAAAGTATGACCACCATATGCAGTGAATATGTAATTGCAAACTTGAAATTTCATTCTAAGACTTATGTTTTCCTTAGTTTCAATGAATGCAATGAGTATAAAAATGGTCAGAATACTGCATTTTCTTCTTTCCCAAAAACTCTAGTCTTCACTGTTTCACTTTGCTCCAATTTTTTGTTTTTTATTTCCTTTGCACTGACCCTCTCTCCTTCCCCCACACAATTCTTCCTTGCGTAGTAATCAAAATGCAGCAATTCCATACAGTAATACGATGCCCGAATTACAAAAAATGTGGTGTTTCTTAACCCTTTTCCATCTCAATTTTTCAGACATGCAGTCCAAAAAAACACTGAAACCGTACCATGATATTTACCAGCAGCAAGATGACTTCCTAAGATCACTGGACCTTGCTGACTGTGGGTTCTGCCAAAACCTTCCTTTTTTTCTGTTATTATCTAGGTGTATATTCAATTGGAGAAAAAAAATGAAAATATTCTTATACTTTTGGCACAAGTCCTACTTGTTGACATGGAAATAGTGTGATGTTTTCATATAGCATTAAAGAACTTTACATGAAAAGAAAGATAAATGAAATTAGTCTAAACTAATTATTTGTGAATTATTGATTATGATTGGTTTCTTATTATTTCCTACCTTATTTCACCTCATCACAACAACTGCAATTTCCTCTTTTCACCCTAGGTCCTTAATATCATACAGTTACTCTAAATCTCTCATTCGTACTGTCACCTAAACAGTACAACATTTTCAGTCTTTGTTCCTTATAGATCGGAACAGCTGGGAGAATATTGTTCCATGGAGCTAGAATTCTTTAACTAAATTATGATTTAAAAACTTGCAAAGCCCAACATCTTTTGAGGTCTCCAGTCCTTTCCAATTTCTCTGAAATTAGCCAGAGTTCAAAAGCTCTCAGAAAGGACACAGGCATCACAGCCCACTATCTGTCTCATTTCCCTGGAGGATTTTCTTCTTCATCATCATTATTCAATCACCATGCAATTAAATGCACTCCAGTTTCAAAGCACATATACACTGCATGTAGTAGACACTACAGAACAAGAATTGTTAGCTACTAATATCAATCATAAATCAGTAAGTAATTAAAATAAAGGTCAATTAAGCACCAGTTTATAAACTGGTCTTGAGAGTATTTGTTCTTCCTGTAAATAAAATACGAATTGGTAAAAAAACCTTTAAATCCATCATCACAGAACTCTTTAAGATTCATAAGGACATGGCAGAAGTCTTTCTTTGCTCGAATTGAAATCTGAAATATTTACATATAATATCACAGAATTTCAAAGAATGGTTTGGGTTGAATGGGGCCTTAAAGACCACCTGGTTCCAACATTGCTGCAATGGGCAGGGACACCTCCCACTGAATCAGGTTGCATCCAACCCAGCCTTAAACACCTCCAGAGACGGGCATCCAAATAATCACAGGCCATCACCACTCTCAGAGCACAGAATTTTCCCCTAGTATCTAATCCAAATCCACTCTTTCAGTTTAAAGCTGTTCCCTCTTGTACTATTTCCACATGCGCAACAGTCTCTCTCCAGCCTTACTGTAGACTCCTTTTCCGATACTGGACTCCTGTAAATCCAGCAAACAAGTTTATCAGCGATATAAGGGTCACAAAGCTGTCTCTACAAGGAACGCCATCATGCCTACCATATGGCCTAATGAGGAAAAACCCATATGATCCCTAGTACTGTCTGACTGTGAAAAGCTCAACATGCACAGGATAGACCTGCTCTGTAATTTGCTTTTCCTTAGGAAATAGGAAGAATACATAAGAAATATTATTTAATAGAATGCATTTTTAAAAAATTATTACTTTAAACACATTCCTAATAAAATTCCCCTATTTCATCTCTTATTAGAGGAAGATATGATTTTTTTCTCTTAAAATGCTTTCTTACAAGGGCACCTCTGTAACAAATACACAGAGGGTATCTGTTAACAGAGATATCGTGGTATGGGTAAGTATTTTATTTCACATTTTATAACTAAACACCAATTTTAGCTATACAGCTCTGACACTTACAGAAAGACATACACACAGAAATGGAAAACTTTTTAATCTGTTCAAGCTAGGTCTCCATCCTGCTCTAAGCCAGACCACTATTTTGTCCCTCTCGAAGAGATGGCATTCAGAATTTCAGTCTCTGTCCCACCTTACATCTCAGATGGACCTATTGTTACAGTGTTTACTTTCTGTAGAAACTAGTAAAAGCTACCTCCTCCAGAACTTTCTGTTTCCTCTTAGGAGAAGGTTATGTTTCAAGCATAAGATGACATTACATTCCCAGTGACCTTGCTGAAATCTTCCAATTTTTTGTACAGAAACCTATTGTACTCTTTTTCTGAAGAGCTTCTCGGTTAAATAATGCCTCTGTTTTCATCCCTTGTTATATTAGCATTTTTGTGGTGAAACGCTATGAAACATCATGTGAACATCAATCACAAGAAGTCCACACTGCAACAATGGATGAAACACCCTCTTCTTTCCTTGGTGATTTATAGGTATATTTCAATGTCAAATCACTCATTCTGACCTTACACTTGTTAACAGCAAGAACCAAAAACTACAGATATCTCGATTTTATGTACTATCAAACATTCTTCCTGATGAAGGGGCTACAATCCACTAAATTCTTGACCAGGAAAACAATTTTAGACCCCTCTCCAAGTTTCTACATGTCTAAAACAAAGTAATTTTTGTTCTGCTGGTAACTGTAATCGAGCTGTTAATTATGTAGGAATTCTGGAAGTGTACAGTGCAAAGTGCAGGTGCTCATACCTCATGCTTAGCAGAACTGCCAGCTATTCTAAGCTGTTGGTACAACACCTAAAAGAGGCTCCTTTAGCTGTGTCAGGCTTATTGGGCACAATGAGTTGCAAGTATGTAACCAAAACAAGTGAAACAAACATAAGCGAATTCATGCTATAAAGAGAGAGGAAAAAAACCTGAAATAAATAATGAAACACCAAACTTCTTACACAACAAGGAGTTAGCTGTAACCCATTAATTTTTCATTCTCAGTCCCTCCATGTCCAAGAAATTAAGGCAGTATCTTTGCAATCCAGGAGACAGGCTTCGGTGGGTCCGCCAGACGACCTGCAAAACCCCAGTGTGAACACAAACACAGCAGGGTGGGCGTGATGGAGCAGCACTCAGGGACAGGATGTCGCACCGAGACACACGTGTCGAAATCTCGTGGCTGCCCACCTACAAGTAGCTTAACTTCAGACGACGGATGTTTGTTTTTGTCACAGCTGAGCTCCAGCACAATGGGATGCGGCTCGCCAGGCCGAGGGACGGCTGCACCCACCTGGGCCTTCCCTGGGGCTGCAGGCAGCCACGCCGGCTGCGGGCAACGTCGGCCCCGAGGCGGCTCGCTCGCAGGGCAACCCTCCGCCGCTGCCCTTCCCCCGGCCCCAGCCCCCCGGCCCGCTCCCACCGGCGCCCCGAGTGTCTCACCTCGTTGTTGAGGTTCAGCACGGGAGCCATGGCCCTGCAGCTCCGAGCGCTCCCCACGCCGCAGCCGCCGCACGAACCGAAACCGCGCGCAGGCGCCGAGGAGCCGCTCCCGCCCCGGCAGGCCCGGCCCCGCCCCGGAGCTCTCGCTCAAAGCGGGGTTAAAGAGCTTTCATTGGGGGTTTTTTGGTGGCTGTCGCGCGTGGTGAGCGGCGGGGCAGGGGGCGGATCCCGAGGCCGGCCCGCTGGAGGCGTCCGGGCCGTTCCTGAAGGGCTGGCATCGGAGGAGCGGGAAGCTGAGGCGGCGCGGGCCTGTGCGCGGCGCGGGCCTGTGCGCGGCGCGCGCCTTGTGCTGCGCTGCAGCCGGGGTGACATCGCCGGCCTGCTGGCTGAGGCCAAAGCCGCAGGGCATGTGGGCCTGTAAGTCCTTAAACTGAAGCGGCCGCTGCCCTCACGACTAGTTTATAACCTTAGAAATATTTTTGGGTTCTTGCTTGTCCCCTCTTATTACAGGAGGAAGCCGTGACCGCTGCCGTACCTCCTGAGTTTGCTCTGTCCCCGCCATGATAAACCAGCCTCCAGTTCCAAAGTCCTTTACAGTTTTCAGATTGAGTCTTCATTTGTGCTAAAGGAAGAGTTAGGATTGTGTAGAAACTGTACGTCCTGAAGCTTGGGTCGTGTGAAATTTAACATATATAATTAATTTCAAATAGGTGTGGTGAAGTGTGGCTGAGCATGTGATTTGGACTGAGTGACGTCTCAGTCTGAAAACTTTGGCAGAGTTTCATCACAACTTTCCTCGTCATTGTGCTAGAGGGACTTGTTGATTTAAATTGCTCTTCTCTCTAAACTTTTGCAAACCCCTTGCTTACATGTAAGTAAAGCTTAGTATGTCTAGAGAATGAATCAAGGGGTTTTTTCCACATTCCTGTTTATCTGCTACAGTATTCAAAAGAAATGAGGTCATACTTGAAAATATTTGGGGGAATCGTTTTAAACAAACCGAGGTTTGTTTGCACAAAAACCCAAAACCAACCAACCAACCAACCATAAAAAAACCACATACAAAAAACCCACAACTAACAAAAACTAAAAAAAAACCCCAAAACAACAAAAAAAAACCTCAATAAACAAACGAACAAACAAAAAAAAACCCCAAAAAACCAAACAAACAAGCAAAAAAAAAAAAAAAAAAANACAAACCAAACCAAACAAACAAAAAAACAAAACAAAACAAAACAAAAACCCCAAAAAAACCCCACCAACCCCAAAAACAAAAAAAGCAGTTACAGTCTCAGGAAATTCTTTGGACATTTACCAGCAATTAGCTGGCCCCTGGATGGCACTGTTGGGCCTAGAATTCTGCTTTGAAGTCTGAATATTTAAACAAATACAACTGTTGTCAGCTGTCTCTGTAATACATTTTATTTGCAGGACCTAGCATTTGAATCTTGTTATATTTTAATGTTTGATTTCTAACTGGTACTCAGGCATCTCCTGTGAGTGAGCTGCAGCAAAATCACCCTTGACTGCATTTTTAATCAAACCTTACATGCAAGTGAGGTTAGGCCAAGCTAGTCCTTTCAAAGTATTACTTTTGAGTTCCATTTAGGATGTTTCTGAAGGTGGTGCTGGATGCTCAGTAGCAGTCTAGGTTACATCTGGATCAGTGAAGAGCCAACTGAAAATACTTTGAACTCATCCCTTCATCTTGTAGTGAAGGAATTTTGTTCCAGCAGGAGCTGAATTTAATTTAAAGTGTATGTTTGCTGAGAGAGCTTTGAGTCTCACTGCAGATGAAGGGTGTTTACCACAGCTGCTGCTTCATAAAAATTCTGACTTCTGAGTTATATCCAGTTAAGTGAAAGTCAGCCAACCGTCAGCTTTTCTTTGTAGTACCAGCAGCTATAGTGATCTACACGGCAAGGAGCTGAATTTGACTGTATCTGAGTAAAGATTAGTATTGGATGTGATACAGACAATGCTGTCAATATATTTTTAAGAATTACTGGATATAATCTCACATCTAGGTTGTATTTGTTTGCAGTGAGCATAAAATTGGATGCAAAAAAATCCATAAGGAAAGACATTCCAAGGAAAATAAAGAGCTCCTTCTTTTTCTCTTGATATTTCACACAAAACTAATCACTACATATGCCAGTCTTAAGTTCCATTTGTGCATCTTAGCAAAGGGAAAGACAAAAGCAGGAGCAGGGAGACCACTGTGCTTCTGTGAATCCAACCAGTTCTAGCCTGGCCTCACATCAGAGTTGTTCCATCTGTGTAGCCTACTTGATCATAACTTCAATTTTCCTTTCCATTTCCTCTGAACACTGAAATAACTTGCTTTGAAAGTTTTTTGTGGGCCCTGATGACATACTTCTGGCCCTTCCTCATGACAATTTTGTTTTTCTCTTTTGTTGAAAATCAGTGGTTTGTTTCTTTCTTTTTAAACCTCAGTGGCTTTCCAGAGTTAAGAATCTTTGTGTCTCATAACTTCCTTGTTGGCCCTTTGTCATACTATTTTTTGACTTAAATGCATATGAAGTCAAGATTTTCTTGTCAGCTTGTCAGGATTCTTTTAGGCATTGTCCCATATAACACTTCTTGTTACTTTGATGCTTTGTTCTGACATTTCTTTTGTTGTGTCAGTATTTCACTCCAATACTTTGACACATATTCTCAGTGTTGGAATGCATTTTTTTCTGAACTATTGTATCTCCTTTGAGAGCAACTGTCTGTGTATGTGCATCACAGGGCAGCATATATGTATGGACTATGAAGATGGTGAAGGGCCCAGAGGGGGAAGCTGTGTGGGGAGCAGCTGAGATCACTTGGTCTGCTCAGCCTGGAGGAGACTGAGGGGAGACCTCAGTGCAGTCACAGCTTCCTTGTAAGGGAAACAGGAGGGGCAGGCACTGATCCCTGCTGTGTGGTGACAGTGACCCAAGGGAATGAATGGCCTGAAGATGTCAGGGGAGGTTTAGGTGGGATATTAGAAAAGGGTTTTTCACCCAGAGGTTAGGTGAACAGGCTCCCCAGGGATGTGGTCACAGCACCAGCCTAGCAGAGATCAAAAGGTGTTTGGACAATGCTGTCAGACATGTGGTATGACTCTTGGGGTGTCCTGTGCATGGCCAGGGGTTGGACTTGAATGATCCTGATGGGTGCCTTCCAAATTAGGGTATACTGCAATTCTATGATTCTATTTGTAGGACATAAGATGTTGCAGAACAATGCAGGGGAGTTGAAATGAAGACTATTTTTAAAAAGAGGGTGTTATGGCTGGGTCCTATTTCTTTCCCTTTATCTTGGCCTTCTCCAAGTTCATGTGATATGGTAGCAGCTGTGTAGACCATCTTGTAGCTACAATTGGCCTTAATCCCAGAGGCCATGCATAAAAGTTACATTTTTAGAATACTTACTAAAATGTGTGATTATTGCAGACACTTGTGTTTGTATGCTCAGTACAGATGTAATGAAATATATATGAAATTTGTTTTGTGTTGAAAATGACAATAAGTAAATTTTAGAAATTTCAATTACAGTAATTTCATGATTACAAGCCGCACCATTTTGACTAAAATTTTGCTCCCACCCCGGAAATGCGACTCACACTCAGGAGCGGCTAATATGTGAATAATTTTCTGACATTTCCAACCCCAGAAGTGCAAGCTGAGGTACCGAGGCGAGTACCTGCCAGTAAAACCCGGCTTTACGTGATTGTTACAAATTGGTTACTCGGGGTGGTGTTGGGCTCAGTGCTGGCAGCGCAGGGCGGGGGGGAGGCAGGGAGCTCCCTCCTGCTGGCCCCGCAGGCAGGGGGAGGCAGGGGTCTCTGTGCTGCTATCCCTGTGTCTTGGGGGAGGCAGAGGACTCCCGTCCCCGCCTGCTGCCACCACGGGAGCAGGGGGGCTCCTTCTCCTCCTGCCGCCGCCGCCACGGGTGCCGGCGGGCTCCATCCCCGCCTCCCACTGTGGCGCAGTGCTGGGCTGGGGCAAGTGAGCCTGGTGGCGGTGGCGGCTGGCCCCAAGTAGCCCTGCTGAGCGACAGCACCGAGCTGGGCCACGTGGCCCTGTTGGCAGCCCCGAGTGGGCTGAACCCTCAGGGCCCGAGCGGAGCCAGGACACCCGGCCATCCTGCAATTCTGTTACTATTTGGCAACTTTGTTGCACACGGGTCCTCGCTGTGAAGGACAGAGCAGCTTGTAATCAGGTGCGGCTTGTGTATAAACAAAGAACAAAATGTTGCCAACACCCAGAGATGCGGCTTATAGTCAGTGCAGCTTGTAATCATGAAATAACTGTAATCATTCATGTTTTGAGAATCAGATTGAAAATTTAAGAAGTTTCATCGAAAAAAGTGCCAGTAATGTTAACTAGACATTGGAGACAATAAAACCAGAAGGTTTTCTGCAACTTGTAGTTTCTTGCAGCTTGTGCTTTTACTTTTGTCGGAGGAGTTTCTTTTTCCTGATACCAAGACATCTGTTCTGGGTTTGCTCCCTTTCTTTTGAAGATGTAGACAGTCTAAAATTAGTTACCTCTCCCTAATTTCAGCCAATCCCTTTCTGCCTATAAAGAAAAAATATTAGTAGATACATGTTAAAAAATAGCTGTTTACTAACAGTTTACTAACCTGCAAAACAGCAACAGGCAAAACAAATCCCCAAAATATTAACACAAAATTTCTAAATCTCAGGAACTCTGTGGGAGCAAGGAGACTTCAAAATGGCAGGGTACTGGAGACAAAGGGAAAACAGCAACATCCTCTTCCCTAATATATGAATTCTTGCTTACATAAGAAAACTGTTGGAAAAATAGGCAGTAGAAGATCCTTCATCCTCTATAAATCCATGTTCCATGAAATTAGTTGTTTTGACTTTGAAAACAGAATAATTTGTTCTTATTATTGCAGATGTTTTCCTGATTACTTTCTTCACTTTTAAATCTTCATACATACTTACATGTGTTACTGTCCTTATGCACACATTAGATAGAACATGCTTTGGTGAAATTCACTATATTTACATCATAAGTGATCGTATCCCTCTGTTACTAAGAAAGCAGAATTAACATTAAGATTCCTAGATTCCTTCCTACTCAGAACCATTAAACATTCAGCAACACTTTGAGAATTTAAATTTTTAAAAAAATCTGAATTTAAGATTAATGTATGTGAAGACAGCTTAGAAAAAGATTTTATGGTGAACTACAGCCTGAGATATCAAGTTCAAATGTGTAAAGCACACTGTTTCTTCTACAACCCATCATAAATGCATCACTTAATAATTCCTATACCTACATTTTTCTGTTTTAAGAAGCAGTTCCAGTAGTTCAGCTGACTATTTCAGTTGCTTGTTGTGTGGGGCCAAAATTTTCTCTTATTACACATAGGTAAAATGTTAAGTAAAAAATGGGATCCTAATATCTGCTAGATACCTCAATTATTATTATAAATTAAAAAAAAAATCCCATGAAAGTATCATGGGTAAATCAAAACATTCCACATCCAAAAATTGTTACAACCTGGTCACTGAGTTTGGAGTAGAAAAAAAACACCTTTATATGTCAGTCCAGAGATGACTGCTGAATTTATGATAGCAGAAGAGACTACTCCAAGGTAAGATTTAGAAGGAGAACAGGGGGGAGAAAAAGACCATCTTTCTCTGATCTCTTGTAGGAGGGAAACTAGAAAATAAACTGCAGAAGCACTCTGAAGATATCCCATGGCCCAAAGATAGACAGTGGTCTTTGTCATGGTGCTCAAACAACAGATGTGCTGAGAAAGATGAGAATGAAGTGGGTCTGACTCGTTCACAGAAAGAGGTTGTTCAAATTCACAGTAAAGGATGCACAAGGGGTGCACACCTGTGGTATCTACAGCTGTACGATGAGTCCTCGTACCAAGTCCTTGGAAAGAAATTTGGAAGTGGATGATGGAGCATGGAAATGGGTGGGGAAGGGATCTATGGAAGAGTAACTGAGGGGATTAATGGGACTGTCTGCTGCCTGTATTGCAAAGAAAAAGCTGTAGAGAATAAGTGGGCAAGAAAAGGATCAATAGTAGTATGAAATTTTTATTAAGTAGGATCAGGAGGAGCATGGAATCATTACTACAAATGGAGATGTGTGAACACACAAGTAGAGGAGAAACTTCTTGGCTAAAATGGAGGAGAATTTTGCATCCATAGAAGAGTTTTAGTTACTTATGTGAAAATATAAAACAAAGTATTGTTTAATTTTGCTCTGACAATTCAGAAATAATTTTGTTCCAGAATTTAGATTTGGTAAGCATAAATTTTCTGTACAGAAAAGTCTGAAGGCCAAAGTTTGTCACACCCAGTGTTAGGCTTTTAAACAGAATGTTTTATCAGGCAGGAATCAAATCAGGATTATTGTTTACTTCCACTTCCTTCAGAGGGAGAGACAGGGATACTTCCAGAGAGCACTTAAGACTTATCTTAGATCTTGTTGCTGAGGGTAACAGAAGTCTAAGGTGACTAGATTCTTAGCCTAAGTGCCTCAAAGAAAAATTAATTAGATAGGATGAATCTTGGTGTGGGTGTCATTGTAGTTGTGATGAAAAGCTCAGAAATATGGAGAGAGAAACTGGTAGTTACAGTCTACCTAAATCTGAAATAATAAACAGATGTGATTTATTCCAGATACAAGGTGATTCTTGAGTTCTCCCTGCAGTAATTAGAAGCCTTTGAGTCAGTGTTATGTTTCTTCAGGTTCATGTACAAAAGCAGCTGGGGAATTGAAGTCTTAGGGTGTATTCCAGTGGGCAGCTGACCAATCAAGATTACTTTCTTTTTTTTTTTTTCCTTTTGGAACTGATCTAGGAGTTAAGTCTGAAGCTGAGCAGAATTCAGATAGGCTTCCTCCCTCAGGAGTCCAGTCCAAGGAACTCATCAGACTCCACAGATCAGAAGGTGATCTGTGAAGCTTCCTCACTTCTAAAATGAAGCTTTAGTTTGGCAAATCAAATTATTAAAGTACAAAGAGTGCTACTTTGGAAATTTCATACTACATTATACTGTTATGTTGTGATTAATGAGAATCATGGTTCAGTGTTGATACTAATAGTTTTGATATTTGAGAAAGATAAAAGACATACAAGAATAAAATTTAGCAATGTAAGTTCTCTGAATTTCTTTCTGGCTACTAGTTAGCTGTTATTTTTACCAGACTGTGCAAAGGATTGTGGCCTTTTAACCTGAGGTTTTTTAAGGGCAATTTCCTCATATACTATTCTTAAAGTAAATAAATTTTTTTCTAGTAAGAATTTCATGTTTAGTCTCCATGAAAATCAGCAAAAAGTAAACAAATGTTTGGAATGAACTCTAAGTTTTCTTAAAGTAATTTGTTATATGCAGTAGTTATTGGAACACTCACATTTTCTGTCACTGTCTTCTGACTTTAAAAAAACAGCTGCTGTCACTTAGGTTATGGGAATAATCACAGAACTAATGGAAGTCATAAAAAGTTTGGGTAGCCAAGAACATAAGTAAATATTGCAGAATTAGATGCGCATTGCATTTTATGGTCTCATATGTATTTCAGAAGCTGGTCTTATATATTTTCACCTGACCGTCTGTTATAGGAATAAAACTTTGAATAGGAAAATACATTACTGGCCAATTTCAGGATACATATATTATAGCAGATCGATTGTAGCAACCTGAGAGGGGAAAATTCTACTATGTGAGTCCAATCAATGGATACTCATTTGTAGTATCAAGTTTTCAAGATAACTGCATCATTTCTTTCATCAAAAAAAGCAAAAAGTTAAAAAAAATTCAATAATTTCTCTTCAATATATGGTTCATGAAACAGGCTGAATTTTGTTTTATATACTTTTATAAGATCAAAAAAGCTGGGAGACATTATGCTTTGAAGTTGGACAGTGGTTTTTTGGTTCTTTTATTTTGTGTGTTCCTGGCTTAGAACTAGTTTACAGTTAGCCTTAGAAAGCTGATGTTAATAACTAAACATAATATTATGATGCAAATTTGCGAGTAAGAGTCTGTGGTGAAAATTCTGACTAATGAATCTGTAGCTCCAGCACCATTCACAGAATTGCATGTCAAGACTTTTAAAAGTGGAGTTGAAAAAATACAGATGAAAAATTAATAAGTCTTTTTAATTTACAAGGTTGTTGAACTAGCACAAGCAGTAAGAAGTGTTTCATTTAAAAGCATTCCATGTCATTTCAAGAGAGTAGATTATGTGATATACCCAGAGTTTATGTAATGTGTGAGCCTTCGGCAAAGATTAAACATACTGAGCTTTCAAGCTACAGAATGATGGAGAAAATCTGGTGTCTTTCCAATGTCAAAGCTACTGCTGAATGTTTGCTGTGAAACCACTAAAACAAGATAATTTTCTGAATTCTAAAAACTTGGAGCTGACACCGTGAAAAGCAACTTGGTAGGAAAACACCTTGTTTTCCTAGTTGACCATGAGCCAGCACTGCACCCTCATAGCAAAGTCAGAGGTCTCCTGGGTTACATTAGGAATACATTGCATGTTGGTAGGTTGAGGATAGAGGTCCCTTTTCCTCTATCACATGTGAGACACATCTGAAGCTGTCATTCCAGTTCTAGGCTTCCCAGTGAAAGAAGGACATCGACATCCTGGATAAAGTCAAGTGAAGGATGACTACAGAGCTGTGTCATCAAGGAGCATGCAAGAGAGCTGGGACTGCTCAGCCTTGAGAGAGCTCAGGGGGATCTTACCAGTGAATATAACTATGTGATAAATGTAGTGCTATATACTTGACAGGGCAAGAGGCAGCAGGTGCAAGCTGGTAATAATATCAAAACCCAGTATAAACAAGTGTTTCATGTTTATTATTCTACACTGAAACAGGTAAGTGATGGGAAGAGTATGCCATACCTAACTGATCAGTGTATATATCTCAGTTCTTTGGGTTTTTTGAGCAACATTGTCATATCTTGGGGGAACACACCAGTTGTAGAATCTCATATTTTGGTCAGAAGAACACTGCTGTGATAAAAGGATGTTAGCCAACAGACATGAATTATTTGAACAAAAGAACACTCCTTTTGTTTGTTTTTTTTTGGGGGAGTAGGGGGGAGTTTGGGTTTTTTTAATGTGATTTTGTAGGAAGATGGAGTTTCTTTTTTTGTAGCAAGTGAATAATATGCCAGAACATGTAAGACTCAAGGATATTGTTGCTGCATAATTGCATTAGTCATGTCCCATGGTTTTCTTCACAGTCTGCAGATTAGGCCTTGCTTTGCAGTCCACTGAAGACTATTCTGAATAGGAATTCCACCACTGAGATTGTCAGAGATTTCCTGGTTTTTCTTCTTGTCTCTTTTCAAGTTCCCTGAATTATATACATCTTGTTCTTGTTTCAACTTGGTCTAACTTCCATTTCTGAAATCAAAGCCTGTCTTGGATGCCATAGGTGTGAAACAGAATAGGGAAGTAGTTATATTTGTTGGCTTATATTTTTTTATTTTCTTACATTTCACTGATGTTTCTAATAAGCACTCCAGCAATTTTATTAACCTCTGTATTTTAATTTATTATAACTGTAGGAAGAATATTCTGATTTCTTCTTTGCTCTTTTTATTGATTTTTTTTAGTATTTGCAAATCTGTTGAGCTTGTTAATAAAACATTAGTAGGGTTTTTTTCACTGCTTTGATCTTTATGCGTGTGTGCACATGTGTGTTGTAGATCTGTGACTTGACTTTGATACTGCTTGAGAGAATAAATAGAAAAGTCTTTTGCTCTGCTGAGAAGAATTTAGAGGAATTAATTCACATGGCCTCTGAGAAGAATTTAGAGGAATTCATTCACAAGGCCTCCATAGGACTACTGCAGCAGTCTCTGCTTAGTTAGCACAGACACATCCTTTCACAGATTTTGCTTCTTTTGAAGCAAATAGAATAGGAGAGGAGCTTAATGAATAACCTGGATTTTCTGTTTCATCTGTTGCAATAGAAAACTCTCAATGGTGTTGACAACAGTGCCAGGCAATCATTTAGTCACAATATTTTTGGGTTTTTTTAGTTTTCTATAGGGATGACTGGCGTGATATAGTAAGTAAATTTACATGTGAGTTCTTCTGAAAATGGTCACCAGAATAAATACCCATAAGTGGAAGGCAGTTGAGGTGATTACTATTCTGAATAAATAGCAGTTATTTTAGGAAGAAATGCATGTACCTAGAGATCTTTTCAAGTTCTTTGCCACTGAATGTACAAAATCTCTACAACCCTTAGCAATATCTTGATCAGTACCTAGTTGTTTTCTTCCATTCACAGTGTCATGCTTGGAAAATAGCAACTTTCATGTTTCAATCAGAAAGAAGCATGTTTAAAGTGCAATTTTCAACTGAAGATATGAGTAAGAAATTCTGTGAAATTATTCTCATTGTCTGATTTCTTGATGTTCCAGTGATGAATACTCACCTCTGGGAAAAAGAAAAAAAAGAGAGAAGGACTGTCATAAAATACATATTAAGAAGGTCTTCTAAGACTATTCAGGCTTGGTTTGCTCAAAGTTCTTGCTCAAATTTCTGTGAAGCAAAGAAATAAATTTGGTTTATTCTTTTAGCTTTGTGGCCTATCTACTTGCATTAGCAACATTTTAGGCTCTGTTTTCCAAGGGAAAGGTTATGTCAGTCCTTCTGATTTTTCATTCATTTTGTTGATAGGTAGAAGACCTGACATTTGTGCAGTGCAATAGTTTCGGAAGGCAGATAGAAGTTGATAGCTCAGCCTCCATATGACTTCTTTGCATAACTTCTGGGGGTTAATTAATGCTAATAGATTCTGATTGTACTCCTCACCCTGACATGGGAGCTCCTTGGGAAAGAAGTGAGGTCAGGATAGTCATTAGCCACCGAGTTCTATTCTGCAGTTGCTGGCAGCAGGCTATTAGGATGCTTAAATTTATGTGAAGGTCGAGAAAGCCAGTTGCAGGGCTGTTAGATGTTCAAAACTGACAAAAATTCCTTTCTGAGAATAGCTCAACTGGGAACCAGAAAATCTAGGCTGAAATCATATAGAAATCTGCAGTTAAAAATCACCTTTGTGCATAGGCTTCACACATAAAAAGTTTGGCTTCAGCTAATGTAAATAATTCATCCACTTAGCCATATCTTTTTATACAAGTTAAATTCAAATATCTCATTAAAGCTCAAAAATAAACATGACTAGAGTCGAGCTGAGGAGTTTGGGATGGGCATAGAGTTAGTCTCGTTATAATGATCTGACCGATGGGAATTTTTCTACTACCACAAGGAGATACTTTCAGAGATGATGAGGTCTTTTATGATGCTATTAAAATGAAAAATTGGTGGAAAAGGCCGGAAGCCAATTTCCACACTGCTTTTTGATTTTTATATAGTCATTAAGGTAATACATGGGCATCCACAAACTGTGCAAGTACTAGAAGAGAAATGAGGACATTCACCTTGCACACATAGCCTGAAAGGCACTCTCTGGATAATTTATTTTTGTGCCCTGGTGTCTGACCAGAAACCTGAAGGAAAAGTTCAAAGTTTGTAAATTTAAATAAATTGTTATTTACACCCATTTTCCACTTAAACCAACTTTCCCATTGTGTAGAACAACAAGTGGAAGAAGATCTAGAAAAGAAAAATTTTCTTACTACACCTTTCTTTGTAATATTGTCTGACAGTTTGTAGAAAAGTTACTGATAAATCATGACTTCTTTATTCAAAGAAGTTTCTCTACAGTCTTTATTTAGCTGTATTGGTTTTGTAACAGATGTCTGAATGGGTAAAAATCCCCATTTCTTCCATATGTGATGCTTTGGATGATTCTGTTATTGACTCATAAGATGTATGCTTCACCTGAGAACCCTGATTTGCGTTGTGTATG
Source organism: Turdus rufiventris (assembly GCA_013186435.1). Lineage (NCBI taxonomy): Eukaryota > Metazoa > Chordata > Aves > Passeriformes > Turdidae > Turdus > Turdus rufiventris. Next base: position 2,878,977 of record PYHW01010846.1, read on the forward strand.
GTAGATTATGCTTGTAGTATAATTTCTAAGGGACAAACTCTGATTTTCTGATTTTCTAAAAATTTGGATATTTTCAGCAGGTTTCTTTCTGCATCCTGAATATTAGAGAAAGACTACGTGTTCTTGATGCACAAAAAGGTACCTCCTGACATGCATAATTAATGTTATTGACATTAATATTACAGTCTTTTGAATATTTTCCTTAACTCTGTTATATCAACTCAATATTAAATTTGGCCATGCACAGAAATTTTGTGTTCTCTTGGTTGGTTCTCACAGATCTTGTGTATGAAATTCTAAGATCTTCCATGAATTGCTTTGCCTTCTGAAGTTATAGAGATTTGCTGCAAGTAGAGTGAGTTCAGCAAAGTCTAGAGTTCAGTTTGGTATTCTCTGTGTTATATACTGAAATAGATGTTCTGATGTCTATGGAAAGTAGAAATAGACCCAACCATTGGGTTTTGAGTAAACTGTACAATCTCTTCTGTATTTATTCCTGAATTACAGCTTCTACTTCTCTGGTTTACTTCTCTGAAATAAGTAAGTTTAACCCGATGGGGTTTGGGCTTTTTGGTAGCTCTGGGTTTGCTGGACTTTTTAATAAGTGCAGTAATTTCCCGACTATAAGGTGCACCTCGAGGGGTCGGCAAAATTCTGAACTTTGTCCATATATATGGTGCACCAGACTATAAGGCGCAACTCTTTTCGCAGCAAGGATAAGTGCCGTGCGCAACCAAGTAACAAATTAGTAACAGAATTGCACAGTCGTGGGGTTTACTAGCAGGTGCTCAATTTGCAAACATTTTTCACAGATTGGTGTAGCCTTTAAACACAGTCCCAGGCACCCTCCCCGTGCTGCGGGCCCTGGCACTCCCACCCACTCTTGGCGCAAGCTGGCATGGCTCGTGGCTCCCAGCTCCCGCCGCACGGCCGTGGGTCTCAGCTTCCCCTACCTGGTGGCTGCAGCGGGTCTTGGCTTCCCCCCGGCTGGTGGCCATGGTGGGTCTTGGCTTCCCCCGCCTGGCAGCCGCAGCTGCCGCAGGTTACAGCTCCCATGGGTCCCGCCTCCCTCCCAGTGGCTGCAGCTCCTGCGGGTCCCGGCTCCCACCCGGCGGCCACAGCTGCCGCGGGTCCCAGCTCGGCTCGCATCTCGCACTTCCAGATTGGCAAATTTCTGAACTTTGTCCATATATAAGGCACACCGGACTATAAGGCACACTTCCGGGTTCAGACCAAAATTTTAGTCAAAAGGGTGCACTTTATTGTTGTGAAATTACTGTACTTTACTAAAAGTTACTGAAAGTCCCCACAGCAGGTAATTTAGACCATCTGTAACTACAGTAATTTCACGATTATAAGTCGCACCATTTTGACTAAAGTTTTGGTCCGTACCTGGAAGCGTGGCTTGTAATCTGGAGCAGCTTATCCATGGACAATGTTCTAAAAGTTGCCAACCTGGAAGTGAGAGCACACAGCAGCCCCAAGCTGAGCTGGAGCCTGGCTGGTCCCGGCAGAGGTGGGAAAGCCTGGCAGAGGCGGGGCTGGAGGTGCGGGGAGGGATTGGTAGAGCCCAGGCCAGCAGCACGGGGCTGCCAGGCAGCACGGGGAAACCCAGCAGAACCAAGGCCAGCAGTGCGTGGAAGCCTGGCGGCACGGGGCTGCTGGGCAGCACGAGGAAGCCTGGCAGAACGGGGCTAGCAGCGTGGGGGAGCCCAGCAGAACTGGGGCTAGAAGCGTGGGGGAGCACGGCAGAGCCGGGAAGCCCGGCAGCGCAGGGGAACCTGACAGCGCGGGGCCACCTGGCAGTGCGGGGAAGCCTGGCAGAACTGGAGCTAGCAGTGCGGGGGAGCCTGGTGGTGCGGAGGAGCACAGCAGAGCCGGGAAGCCCGGTGGTGCAGGGGAGCCCAGCAGAACCAGGGTCAGCAGCGTAGGGGAGCCTGGCAGAGCAGGGCCAGGGCGAGCAAATGCGGCGGTGGTGGTGCAGGTGGCAGGCAGGGGCAAATGAGCCCGGTGGTGGTGGCAGCGCCGCCTGGCCAGCCCCAAGCGACCCCACTGAGCTGCAATGCCAAGCTGGGCCACCCAGCCCCATTGGCAGCCCTGAGCGGGCCAGTAAACCCCACCATCCCATGATTCTGTTACTAACTGGCAACTTTGCTGCAGACGGGTCCTCTCTGCGAACGACAGAGCAGCTTATAATCAGGTGCGGCTTATGTATGGACAAAGAACGAGACGTTGCCGACACCTGGAGATGCACATTATCATCAGTGTGGCTTGTAATCGTGAAATTACTGTAAACCTCTTTCATTGTTATGCTTGTCAGTTCAATGGCAGAAGTGTTATGTGCATTTTGAACATATACAGTGCATTGAAGAATGACTGCTCTGGCAGAAGATTTTAGTACTTTTCTAATAGTCTGAAAATGAAAAAAATGGACAAATCTTGCAAAATATTAGTTTATTTGGCTTGCAGGGGGCCTATATGCAGATCAGGATAGTGCATGTAATTGAGGAAATCTTACAGTTTGTTGTTGGCTATTGTAACTAGGAGGTCCAAAACCCAATAATATTTATTTACATGGATGTTCAGATGTATTTTGTGACATAATTTTAGATATATGTTAGTTAAATGGATTTATTTTCATTCTGCTTAAGTCAGGAGAGAGAAAATAGTTTACAGAAATCTTACCGTAATGCTGACCAAATTCTATCTGTTTAATGAATGCAAGTCCTCACAAATGCTTGCTAAATTATGGTGAGCAGGTTTTAAGTAATTTGTCTGGTGTGTGTAATTCCACATAATATTCTGTGGGTATAGTTAGGCACATAAAACAGGTGTTGGGATGCACCACATGTATTGGAACAGGAGATATTTGCTTTCTCTAAGAAAGAGTGAAAATGAAAAGCTCATGTTTGTAACTTTATGTCATGCGACTACTAATTAAGGTGGATATCAAAGAAGTTCAGCTTTTAATATCACCAAGCAATACCTTCAGACATCACTCAACAGTCAGGTCAGATCATGTAATTTCAGATATTTTTACAAATTTTGCTCACTAATAAGTAAATGGCCAGTCTTCTACCATCATAACCGAGAAGCACCTTTGGGAAGAAGGTGTTCACTGATTGAAGGAAACTTTCAGGTGTTTATAAGCATGTGTGTCATATTTTCTGTTCTATTGATATGAATATTCATTCACAGTTGGAGTTGTTAAAGGACTTTTCACTGCTAAAAGGGACAGCTTTCTAAAAGGTCACACTATTTTTTCTGAAAATTCACAATGTTTAATGGAAATTTTTTTGTCTACTTGACAGCAAGGGCAATGTGCAGACATATTCATGTTGAGAGAGAGACCTTTTTCATGAATACAAAACTTAGCACATGTATCATTAGCTGTTTTTTCTGCCTTGGAGTTTTTTCTCTTAACTCTATTTAATATCTGAAACCCAGATAAGTAAGTTATGAATTATTTTTGAAATTTAAATTCAATCATAAGATTTCTAATATTACCAGAAGTTATAAGAAACTGGCCAGGATATTTTACTTACGTTTGAAGGAAATACTCTCTAGTATTGCAAGTTTATAGCATTTGTTCTCCCAAAATTTAGGCTCTGGTTTATTTAGAATATATATTATTTGCATATTATATAATATGAAATGCATATACGCTTACAATGTCATGCTTACATATGATCTTGAGTTTAAGGTTTTATTTCAAAGTTTTTGTGAAGCCAGGGACTTAGTGGTAAAACAGCTTTCTTACAGCGTACCTTGGAGTTTTGTATGTCAGTAGAAATCAGTTTTGTACATCCTTAAATACTTAGATACTATGCTTTCCTTTCATTTAAGGAATGCCCCAAAGTTTGCTTAAAGGTTACTTGATTATTCACCTTATTATAAATAAAAATAAATTGCAGTTCAGAATACAGTTTTTCAAAATACGTTAAATAAAATCTTCTATCTACAACCACTGTTACTCAATTTTAGATGCAAAGATGCTCACGTCTGTAATCTCTAATTCTCAACAGAATAGGAAATGTGAGGAGCAAAGTTGTACTAACAATAATATGACTGTGGATTTATTCCAAATTGCTTGATACCAGGCTGATTATTACAGGAGCTCTCTGTAGGACAGCTGTCATTACTAATGGTTGTTTTCAGTATGGTTTTGGCAGTAGTTGAAAGCAAAATTGCAGCATCAGATTTCTCCAGCTGAAGTTAGAAGGTAGTATTCTTCAAATACTTCTTCAGTACTGCATGGAAACTCTGTATTACATTATCAGAAGCAATGAGATGCAGACTTTATACAGCTCAGCCAATATAAGAAATATATGAATTTGTATATGAAGCGGTCAGATAGATAATCAGATACAGCTCAACCAAGGTAAGAAATATGTTTCTCCAATTGTTCCTTTTCACTTCTTTAAAAGGAACACCACCAGGCAGTTATGAGAGGTGGCAATCTCTTCAGGAAGATAAAGCTGGGCAGAATGTCCTTGAAAACACCTGAGATAGCATACATTGGATGGCTCACAGCCACATGGGTGCAAATATTATGGTATAAACTTCTTGCAAGGGAAGAAGATGAAGGAGTAACGATTCCATAAGGCATGTTCTCTTCGCAAATTCATATATCATATAGAGCAGGAAGTATAAGTTATGGTGTGATAGAAAGCTGGTCTTGCCTTACATGCTCTGAGGTCCTCACTGGAGATGTTTCTGTGTCCATTTGTACAAATAATTGGTATATGGATGTCCTTACTTAGATCAGTCTGCATTGCAACTTTTGAAATATAATAGAATTTCAGTTCAGTCTTTATGGTCATAAAAGGATTTATATTATGGTATTTTACTTTCTCTACAGTTATTAACTTGTGATAGTCACAAAAAGCCTTCCTGGAGCTGATGGAAGTAAGCATTTAATTGCTAACTCTAATTTCAACCATGTATTTGCCTTTTAATTTAATTTCAGAATAATTTGTTAGTAACTTCATATCACCAAGCTCTATATTGTTAGGTTATAATTCAGTTATGTAAATCATAAATTAATTAGTTTATAAATAGTTTATAAATATTAAATGCTGTTTTCAGAGACTTTTTACTTTATGAGATTACTTTTAAAAGCTAAGGTGTTTTTAGTTTCTATCATTATACTGATATATGCATTATAATATGTTCATATTATATTCCTAATTCCTACATATTCATACATTCTTGGGGTGTTCAGGGTACTGAAGCAATTGGCTGTTGGGGCATTGAGTATTGTTTCAGCACTTGTTCCCAACATCTGTTTCTCATTTAAGCTTCCTGTACTCCTTTATTTTCCTGCCCTGTCTGGGCCTCACTGTGAAGCAGATCTGCCAAAAGGAAAAAGAATGAAAAAGGAAATTTCTGGTCCATTGAAACTATGGTCAGGCAGCAATGTTCTGCAGTATTTTCTTTTTGCACCACCAGTCATGAGAACATGCGCCCTCTCTTATTCTACATTTTTTCTCACAGGAAAAACTCCAGCCAAATTTGTGACAGAAGAAAAGAAGCAAGAAAGGCTGATACGTGATTCCAGGTTCCAGAAGATGTTTTAGACATTGTGGTCTGCAAATAGATCTACCAGTCTATGGATCTGTACTAAGTCATCCTTCAAAGGAAAATAATTTACCGGGGCTCTGTGAGTGGGCAGCAGTCCTTTTGAGAGCATTTGCCTTGAAGAGCCAAGATATTCCAAAGGCTTGTGTTTTTTGGATTTCTTGAAGAACATCTAGCAAAGATATTGGCAAAAGCACAGTTGGTGTAAAAGCAAAAGCATTAAAAAATTTGTTGCTCAGGTTTGCCCTGTTCCTTACTAGATAGTTAAAGCAAACACAAATCTAAACCCATTCCATCTCAACCAAAATCAGCCCAAAAATTACCTGTAAGAAGGCTTGGGGGCTGAGGAGGGGGAGGAAAATAAAAAGTTGGAAAGGATAAGGATCAAAAGGAAGAAGGAATAAAGAAGGCCCTCCTGTTGACTCACCAGATTCAGAGTAGAATCCCTTGCTAAACAGAACCTAGGAAAATTTTGATCTAAAGGTTTAAACCTAAACTCAACAGCAGTTAGTCTATAGCTTAAATTAAACAGTTGAACAATTCATACAGAATCTAGGAACTCACAGGCCTAACTTACTTACAAATCTAAAATACTTAATACACGAGAGGGCCGTGTTCCCTGTACATTAGCTGTGGCACATTCACATCAGCATGCACTCAGATGTCAAGGAGTACATGTAAGATACATAACTCTGAAAAACTTCCCTTTCATTTCAGTGAAGTTCTTGAGTCTGATGCCTTTGCGTCTTGTCAGAGGGTGAAGGGTTGAGTCTGGAGGAGAGGCTGTGACACCATCACTTTTGTTGGACAACCCTCTGAGTACAGCTGACTTGGGAATTCAGAACATTTCTCAGATCATAGTTTGGCCTGAGCAGGGTGGGGATGTACCACCACAAGTTGTCAGGTAATGGCCCTCTGCTTGAGTTGGGCCAGGTTTCACTGGACAAAATCTAGCAATACTACCCAAATCCCACTTCAGCAAGGGTCCAGTGGAGATGTTTTAATAACATGCTAAGGAGGTTAAGTGAAACTGACATATCTTTGGATTTTCTTTTTTTTTTTTTTTTTTTTTAAGTAGACAAATATTTTCATATAAATGGGCTGTGAGAATAAAATTGCATAGCATATTTTGGTAAAAGATGGAAAAGTTTTCTTAGAATTCTGAGAAACTGAAATTTATCTAGAGTGTATTGGCAATGACTCATGGGATGTAGCAAAAAGGAACACAAACTTCTGACACAAATTTCTCTGTCACTAGAGATGTACTTAGGTGGTAACAAAGTTGGTGTGCTTGCAGCATGGTTCAACACTGAAAGTGAAATCTGCTAGTAGTTAAAATGCTATACACAAACTACACACAAAGTACTGTAAAGGGAGACTGGCAGAGGCTAAAATCTGTTTTGCTGCTTTTTTTTTTTTTTTTTTTTTTTTAATGAGTTAATGTACAATGGCATTACAGTGTTCCAGTAGTGACAGGGGAAGAAAAGACTGAGCTGTACCCATTAGGCAATGACTTTGCATCCGTGGTCTCCACTTTCCTGTTCCTTCTATGATGAATTCAAATTTTTCAATTATGTAGCACCAGCCAGGTCAAAGAGAAGTTCACATTGGATTGTTGGACATGGCATTTGGAGAGCCTTGGCTGAAATGGATGCCAACATCTACCTGGAAGCATACAATTTCCAGAATGCAGTACAGGGCCTGCTAAATGATAGTTAACTTTTTTTTTATGCCAAAAGGACATTTCCTTTTTGGTGCATTATAAGTTATATGAGTCAGAGAGACTAACAATGAAGTATTTGATTTTGACTTTACATAAGAACAACAATTTTCCTGTGGAAAATTCACAGTGAACTTTAGTATTACTATTAGTTAAACGACTATTTATTCACTAAACATGTAGAAATATGGTATCTTCAGTAAATTCTTTTCAAATTTGTATCCAAGAGCCTTCAGGAGACAAATATTTCAGTTGAAACTGGGGATCTAGCATCAGTTTTGTTCTTTCTAATTAAAATTAATCAGGAACTTGTAAAGACTAGATAAAATTTCTGTATAGATATATTTATGTTAAAAGTGTTGTGAGGGCTTAAACTGAATGGAAAAGAACTTTCCATGTCAACAATAAACATACAAAAAACAATGAATCATAGACTTTCCTTTCCCCTCTGCTCACAGTTCCTACATACAAGATCCAGTTGTTCCAAATTTTGATCTTGAAGCATTTGTATACATAATTTCCTCAACAATTACTTAGTCTGGAAAAGTTTTTAACTAGAAGCTTGTGTTTTCAGGCAAAAATCCAATTCTGAGCTGTTCTTCAGTCAGTTCCATAGATGCCATCTCCCTAGTTTCATTCTCAAATGTGGGTTGATTTGTACACCTTCACACTTCACAAGTTTGCTGTCGCAATTCTGTCTTGCAAGCAAGACAATATTCCCTTGTGTAGAGGTGTGCCAGTTTTGTGTTAAACGTCATCTGCATTGTTTGAAAACAATGGCAGACGAGGTAAAAGGATTTTAGTAGTCAATAATCCTACGTTCTCTAAAATAGAGAAAATGCTGTGGATAGCAGATAGGGCCTTCTCAATTTCTGCTCAGAGGAGCAGAGAACTCAAGTGATACTTCAAAAAAATGTTAAAAATAGGAGAGGCCCAGGTATCAGATTTAAATACTTGTAGACATGAACCAGGAAGGAAAAGTGGTCAAACTGACATCATAGTTTTTATAGTCTGCTCCATGTGAAAGAATAATGTTGTGTATTTCAACAAACATTTAATTACTCTTAGTAGCACTGAAGAATAAAACACCACAAATACTATTAAAGGCTGCTAGGTAGTTACTATCATAACCATAACCATATCAGGTTATTAATGGCCTGAGACACAGCTAGGGAAATGACTCAAAATTCTTGAATTCCAGTCCTTTGACTTAATCAGATGACCTCTTCAAGGCCATATCTCCTATTTCTGAGTGTTTTTGTTAGCACACACCAGAAGAAAGAAAAGGATTGGTTTGGTGTTCATTACATCAAACTTTTCCTTTTAAGTGTGAATCTCCTGAATGTGTATGCTGACATGTTTATTCTGTGTTCCTGGATGAACATCACGAGAAGAACATTGGTGAAAAAATGGACTTTGAAAAAGGACTTTCTTCAAAAGTCAGTGTTTCAGTAGCTCTTATGAATCAAAGTAGCAATGTGATCAAAGTTTGTGAACTACCACACCACAGATTCTAAACAAGTGGCATGTTCAATTGAGCCTCCTGTTACATGTGCAGGAAATTCCTTGCTCAGTGCTGTAAGTGTAATGCTACGAGATTAAGTGTCTGGAAATCTGAATTTTATTGCTGCTTAATGAAGACTAGTAGTATTTTCACAGACCTTATCATTGGTTCTGCTCAGGCTGTTGTGTTACAGCTTTCCACAGGGAACCATAGAATGGTTTGGGTTAAAAGACGTCTTAAAGACAATCTAGTTCCACCCCCACACCTTGGGCAGGGTCATCGTCAACTATACCAAGCTGCTTAAAATCCCATCCAACATGGCCTTGAACACTCCCAGGGATGTGGCATGAACAACTTCTCTGGACAACTTGTTGCAGTGTCTCACCACCCTCACAGTAAAGAATTTTTTCCTAAAGTCTAATCTAAACCTACTCTCAGTTTTAAGCCATTTTTCCATGTTCTGTCACTACATACTCCTGTAGAAAAGTATCTCTCCATCTTTTTTGTAGGTTCCCTTCAGGTACTATCTTGAGATGGTATCTTGACAGGCTACCTAGACCAGAGGAGACAGAGTTAAAGAAACAAACTAGTACTTATTAAAAGGCCTTCAAAGGACACGTTGGGCTGTACAAGAGTCTGGCAGAGGCTATACCCATAGGTTTTCACACTTTTATAAGTTTTGGTCCATTTACATATTGGGTTAATTGTGCAATTACAGTTTCAGGTAATGAAGTCCCATCCTCCCAGTTTGCTCTCCTCAGTTTGCTGTTGCTTATAGTTTCTTAGGCTTGAAGATGTGATAGTGACCTTGGTTTTGAGGCTGCAAAAGGATTGTTTTACAGAATAAACCATGAGAAGAACTTGCTAACACTCTATATGTAGTTCATAACTATATATTAATGCAGTACAGAATCTGAAAATTATGAGAGCTATAACTTAAGGCATTACTGGAAGGCTGTAATTAGGTCACTCTGAAATTTTCACTAAAACCCTAAAACTCTTACACAGGGTCTGAAACACAAATTAAGACTTTTCCTACTTAAGCATTTTTTATGATGTGGCAAAAAATGTGATTTTAAAACAAGCTCTGTGTTTCAAACCCAACTTTTGCGAGCTAGGTCTGTGGAAAGAGGTTTAGCATTCTTACATAGAATTTCTACTCGCCTTTCTCCATATGAAGAACTGCTTTACTAGCTTTTGGAAGGAATTGAACTGGCAGCCCTCAGAGTCTGGGTGAAAAGATATTGCTGATGCTAGCCAAATGCAGTATTTTTATTCAAATAACTTTGAGTTATTTGGAGTATGTGATTTATTATTAAGACAAATGAGTGTCAAAAGGAGGTTGCCCTCTGTTCATTTAATGAAAACAGAAAGTGCCATTGAAGCAATTCTCTTTTACTTGGGCTAGATTATTGCACTTACCCAAAATAAACCCTTAAATATTACACACTGTAACAGCTTTCTAATTACAAATTAGAGTTTTTTATATGTATCAAGGTTTTAAAGTTGCAATTTTAATAAAAAGCTGTTGAATTATTTAAAAAAATATCTGACACAGAACAAAGATATATCCATGTTCCCTGGGTTCTAAGTTTTAAAGGCAGATTTTTTTGTCTCACTAACTTCCTTAAATACTTGATTATACATTGCTTGTGTTGGAGAGCTTCCAAATAAGCTGAGGATACTGAGCTATTTATTGAGCAACAATAACATATAGAATCTGTCTATGAAGATTTCCACAGTGTTTACATTAGTAGGGATTGCAACTACTGGTGAAGGAAAAACACTTGTCGCTTTCCTCTGCACTAGTACGTAATGATCAAAGTTAGAAAACCACCTTTTTCTAAAGAAACCAGTTTTAAAAAATGAAATGCAGTATGATCTTGTAATTACTCTTAGGCTGCCTGTCTGTGCTGTTTTGCATGCCAAAAAATCCTTTCATCTAAGAGGCATTAGTGTAAAGTTTAGGCAAGCATCTAGTGTTTCTTATGATGTGCCATTAATAGCTTCAAGCAAGCGCAGTATTGAGTCAGCTTTAAAGCAATGCTAAACTTTTTTTCTCTCCCTTTCTCAGAGATGTATCAAAATGAAGCAATAATAAAAAGTAAAAAGATCAAAACTTCAGAAGTTTCCAAACAAATAATAAATCAAAAGCCCCAAACTTAGAATAAGTACTTCTGAAGTATCAGAGATTTCTTTTATTTCAAGGTAGCCAGGATATTATGCTGCAACACTTTCATGCTTCAGCAAAAACTCCTCTATGTAGCTGTGCATTGAGATAAAATCATCAAATGAATGGGGTTAGAAGATATAAACAATATATTATAGCAAGTCTCCTTTAATGGTACAGATGGTATAGAAATACTTGTATTAATACATTAGGAAAACAGAGTTACAAAATATTAAAAGAGAGGAATACCCTTGAACATCCTTTTGAGACCATGAGGCAAATTTATTCTAATATGTTGAAGTGCTAAAGTAGAGCTGTGATACAAATTCTTCCCTGTCATAATATGTCACAGTGAGTGCCTTGTCAATTTTATCTAATTATCACTGCCAGTAATCCCAGTAAGACATTACCTCAAAAATAGCTCATGGTCTCGTGGGTACTGGAAAATTAAACTCCCCTGATGCTATATCAATTTTTTTCCATCTCTCTACATTCAATTTAGAAGAAAAGTTTAAATTCCCTTAAGTTCTCTACAAAAATAATTGTAATATCTTAGTAATTTCATTTTTCAGTTCTGGCTGATGAATTTGGATATAAATTCATTCAGTCTTCTCTGAGTAGTTAGGCTAAACATGCTGCATGGGGACAAACACAAGGTATTGGCTTTTGCTTATTACAAACTGCTCAATTCTAACTAATCTAAGAGATTTATTGCCATGCTTTCTTGAGAGATGGATTCGCCATTTGCTTTACTTTTGTTTTTGTGTACAGGATCTAATTCATCTTCTACAGAAGATGAATCCACAAGTTGTTCCCTGTACACTTTAACTAATTTTGGTTCCTTTATTTTCTTATTAAATAGGAAGACAACTGCAAAAAACAAAACTAAGAAGCAAATCACTATCAAACATTATTTTACATTAATATGAAGCTTTCTTGCTTTGATTTGAAATAATAATAGCAAAGACTGTAAAGTGGAGAAGAGTCTTCAGTAGCTAATGAGCAAAGAGACTCAAGAACGTCAGTTATTTGCACTTATGTTGAAATTGAGTCAAGGAAATTATTGCTAGATAAAGAGAACCTTGAAAAATGTTAAATCATTTTAAAGTAAAAGAAAAAATAAAATAAGTAAAAGAGATTAAAATTAATGAACAAATATAGAAGTTAAGAAATGATATTGCATTGCCAATTTACCCTTATTTTAAAAAAGGGAGGGAAGAAGATATTAGCAATTCAAGGTGAAATCTAAATTAAAATGAATGTAATAGTAAAAAAATAATGGTTGCAGTATTAAATCTAATTTTCCCAAGAGGGAAGGCATGAGTAAACCGTACTGGTTTAATGGGTAGTAAAGCCTGGGTGATAAAGGATTAAAAGTGAAACAAACTAACATAATGACAGCAAGCGCATGTGTTTTTTCTTTCATTAGTATTTTTAAAAAAATGTATCTATGCAAGATTAGTATTTTAGTCTTGCTTACTATGACTTAGTAATGAGCAATGGTTTTAAATTGAAAAAGAGTAAGTTTAGAATTGGATTTTGGAAGTTCTTTACTGTGAGGGTTATGGGGTACTGGAAGACATTGTTCAGAGCAGCTGTGGATGCCGCCCCATCCCTGGAAGTTGGATGGGGCTTTAAGCAATATGGTCTAATTGAAGGTGTGCTCTGCCTGTGGTGGCAAGGTTGGAACTGGGTGATCGTTTAGATCTCTTCTATCCCAAAGCATTCTGTGGTCCTAGGATTCTGTGATTTAGTTTTAGAGGTAAGAAGAAACGAATCATGGCAAGAATATCAGCTAGGAATGCATAAGACTGAATAACTTTTCCACTTGTCCAATGTTCATTTTGTATAAAGGACCATGCATTAGGGGCCAAATTAATTTTTTCTGAAAATTTACTGGTTTATGCATTGTTGGTTTTTAGCAGTAGTTACAAAGGTTCAGGTAGAAAAGATGCATTAGAAAAACAGCTTAATCTTTGGGTATGTACAGCCAAGTCAAGAACAAAATGCTGATTAAAGTCAGCTAAGTGCTAAACTTTGCGTTACAGCTCACTGCTCACAAAATCAGCTTGAAGATCTCACCCAAGACCTTGGTAACTAATCATGGCTAGCACATCTCTGTAGGGCCACTATAAATGATAGTTTTGTCAACATGAATAAAATGTATGTTGCTTGTTCCAAGGGTTTTGCAAATTCTACAAGATACAAGAAATTGCTACATAACTCATAATGACAATGAACAAAATGTGTATGTTTCTAAGGAACAGAGGAACAAGCTGACCACTCTAGGTGTTTGAAGCACAGATTTCTTGTCTAGCACACTTCTGATATGCAGAATGGCTTTAATGGCCTGTCCTAATGCACTAAAAATTATAGAAAGTTACAAAATATTCTAAAAATTATGCAATCTTATATGTACTACTGCAACTATTTGCCTGATGTGGCATTTTTCAGTGAATTAGGGCTTGTGTTGGACGTCTGTGTTGGAAAGCAGGAAATCATAATGTGTGGAAAGCAAATGTGTAACACTGTAGAACTGGTAATATGTTGAGGTTCCTGGGGAAAAGCAAACAGTAAAAGGAATTAAGGGGGATGACAAATTTGTGAGAAGTCAGAAATTGTACGACAAGAAATCAGAAGCTAATAAACAGATAAAAAAGGGGGATGTTCTATGGTTTGTAAGTGTGTAAGATTATTCTGACAGTGACCTTCTACACTGTAAAGGAACAAACAAAAGGTAATAATAACCTATATAAAAGGCAAAAATTGCTATAGGAGAAGACCAAAGACAATTTTAATCACCATTATTGCAAACCCTCTGGATTTTCAGGATATTAAAAGGAAACAACAGCAGACTGGATATGGTAGAGGAGAGACCAAAAAGATTGTAGTGAGGAATCTCTAAAAATCAGCTTTATTAGTGATTTGGACAGCTGAAGGGGAACTGATTAGGATAAAAAAATTATGAATAACAAAATAAATGGAAACATCTAGCTATTGTGAGAGCAAATGTTTCCTGGGGTTAGCTGTCAAAATCGATAAAGTTGAACTGTCTCTTTATTACTTACATAGCTTCTTCTAATGCTTTAATAGTTCATGACAGGGAATAAAAATGAACTTCTTTTCCTATCAGTGACAGGAATTTTATTTTGTGCTGCACTGATCAGTTAAATCTCTGTAAAGTTATGATTTATATTAGTCTCATTTACATTTTTCGACCTTTATTGTGGAGTTTTTTTCCTACAAAGCTACTGCATTTAATTTCTTCTTCATCCAATATTCTAGCACCTGACCTAATTGTGATACCATGATTCTGAAAGCAGTTAACTGCTTTGGGCAGCCATTCTGAGTAGCCTGAGTAGCCTGAGAGAATATGAACTAACTACATGCATTAACTCTAGTCCATTATCATCTAGTATTTTGGAAAATATGGAGTTCTAGAATAGTCTAGCTGAACAAAACCATTCCTTGAATTAAAGGAGTAGAAAAGGCCCATGGTTTTCTTAAGAAAGTCCTGATCCTGTTTAAGGGTTTGAGTTCTTACTCAGTTAATAATAATGACATTATAGTGGAAGCAAAACCACAGTTAAGCAAACATGCTGACCTTCTGTAAGCCCTGAGGCTCTCTTTGATTCCTATACAGTGATATACTGGAGGCATGAATTCGTGCACAATTTTTTTTTTGACAACAGTCCTGTGTTTAATATTGCCATACAGAGATCAGTTAAACTGCATGTACAGTAATTTCACAACTATAAGGTGCACCCTACTGACTAAAATTTTGGACCGAATCTGGAAGTGCGCCTTATAGTCCTGTGCGCCTTATATAATGGACAAAGTTCAGAAATTTGCCACCCCGGAAGTGTGAGCCGCGAGAGGGGACCAGCCCTGCAGCTGCACCAGGCTGTGAGAGGGGAAGTGGCAGCTGGGCTGTGCTGGGCTGTGAGGGTGAGCAGCTGCAGGGCCGTGCTGGGCTGTGAGGGGGAGTGTCCCCACAGCGCCGCGGCTACCGGGTGCAGGGGGGCCCAGGGACCCGTGGGGCTGCGGCAACATGGTGGAGGCAGGGCCTCGGCCAGCAACTGTGCGGGGGGTGCTGGAGGAGGCTCCTCGCTGCAAAAAAAAGTGCGCCTTATAGTCCAGTGTGCCTTATATAATCTACAAAGTTGCGAAATCTGCTGACTCCCGGGGAGTGCACCTTATAGTCTGATGCGCCTTATGGCCGTGAAATTACTGTACTTCTGACGTGTGATTTTGAATTTCATCCTAATGCATCATGTTGCTAAAAGTCACATGTACTGAGCTGAAGTGTGAATTTAGAGGTATATCTCAAGGAGCAATATGGACTACAAGTTGTTTCAACTGAAATATGAACTAGTATATTTCTGTTTATGGTTCTCACATGTTAACACATTCCATGCTCAATAGGGATAAGGGTTGGTGGAGTGGTCTGAGGTCTTTTTTTATCTTCTGCAGGCATAATTTCCATTGTACATTGTGCAGGGCCCTGCCCTGAATAAACCTGTGTGAAATAGCAAGTTTGCAACTTTGTAACAGATATAGTGATACTTAACTCTACACATAATTATCTGCATTTTGAGTAGCCTCAAATATACTTTTTAAATAAAGTAAGTAGAATCTTGATAAAGCAAAGATTATTTTTATTACCAGTATGTGTTCCAAGCTTTGTTTATTTATTTACAGAAATAAGGAGCAAAAAAGTGTTAATGTTTGTTAAAAATTAATAGTGAATTTTACAGAGAAGTGGTCTGTAAATCAGTTTGTATTTCATCTTAGGTTGTAAATAACTTTCAGCTGTAAGATGGTAGCTTTGTAGAAAATCTCTTTTGCCTTTAAATGCATCTTAGATAAGTTATATTAGTGCTGTTAATTAGAAAGAATGAAGTGGTAGTTAGCATTTGTGGAAACACAATAAAATAATATTTACATATTTTCTTTTCAGAATAGAACTTAATTTTAACTTTATCTTTATAATACCATTAATTTAGAATAAGAAAACAGTGAAATAACTGGGACCAAATTTTCTTACTTCTTGTAAACAGCTGGTGGGACTAGTGCCCTCAGTTCAAATTTCTGCTCTTTAGATTCATTAGAAATGAATCCAGCTTGTCTGCTATCATCTTCCAGAACAGTACATTTTGTTCCCAAATTTTAGCTTACATATGAAAATAATGGAAAAGCTTTTAGTCCTTGAGATAATGTAAACATTTTAAATTGATGTTATTATCACATGGATGAGTCATGGATATGCTATTTTGCTCAAATAATTACAACTATGCTCCCTAGTATGAGTGCAGTTACCCATCCTTGTGTTTTCTGAGGGTATACATTCCCTCAAAAAGCCTTTCATATCATAAGACTGTGTTTATATTCTGGCATTGTTCTCTTTTCCAGCTATGATGGAGCTGCTACATCAGTGCAACTTGGATGTTGTACAAGTGGTGTTTCATGGTTACTACTTTATGCAAACACTGAAAATATGAGCAATAGATAAACACTACCCATTAGTGTGTTGGCTGGCAAGGAACAGGCCAAGGCAGTTCTTCTGGATAGACCATATCAACTCTTCCACTACATGTTTCTGTTTATGGAAGGTAATGTGTTTTTCTGCATATCCAATGTTTATGTTTATAAACATTTTTGTTGTGTTGGAATCTAATTAGGCACTGTATGTGTTCCAGTCTGGCAAAATCACTAGATCTGCATGAAGACTGGCTTCGGGAATAATCAGATCTCTGGATGGGAGTTGTTAAGAAACAAATATCCAAGATTGAGATATAACTTTGTGCAGCCTGAATAGAGCAATTTTGTTGTATTTTGTTCAATTATTTTGTTCTTCATAAATTGTCATACCAAAACCCTTCACAAAATCAGCACTCTCTGTTGCGGGCTTGATTGTTCCAATTATCTGCTAAAGCTGATACATTCTAGTAATCTCTAGAGCTCTTTAATTCTGTATTTACACTAAGAGTATCATGTCAAGCTGCCTTAATCTAGTGTTTCTGATAGCTGCTCAAGAACTTTAGCAGATAATTCTCATCATAAGCCACCATGACTGAATATTGACTTATGAATGTTGCGTACAAAATTTTTAAGTATGTTTTTTAAAGCAGGGATATCACTAGAAAAGTGTACATCATCCTTTTTCATTGACACATGGGTAAATCTCTCTCAAACTTAGAACAAGGCAAATTCCAATGTAATTTCTTTTTATTTATCAGAAATGAGGAGCATGAATTATGTCTTAAAGAAGAATGTCCTTGGATACATGTTTCTAAATACGTGGACATTCCAGATTTGTGGTAAACAATCACCGGTTTTTTTGGCTATAACCATGATCAAAACCAAAGGGGAAAATATTTAACACTCCCTACTGCATACCTACTGTTCCCACAACAGCCATGTCTGGTATGGGCAGCAAGGAGGTGTTACCTCCCCACCAGAATGGCCCTCATATTCTTGTCCATTTTGTTGTCCCTGGCAAAGTGCAAGGGTAGGGAAAAACTATGAGAAAGGTAAACTCCTAAACTGTATCACTGCAGGTTGCCTGAAATTATGAATGAGGCATTTTAGGGAAAAGAGAGAGTGTGGACAGGTCTGACTAAGCTTATTGTGGTGTTTGGAGTCAGTGTACATAACCAGTTTCCAAGAGCCATGCTTGCCTTCTTCCTGTGTGTGGTGACCATCAGCTTCATCGTGTAAAATGCTAGGCTACATCTTTGGACATCTTAAACTTCCACTGGCCTTACTTGGAAAGAAGAGTATTCATTACTTCTGAAGTCTCTATATACGTTAAATAACAGAAATGAGAGAGTCTGAAAGCCTTTTTATTTTTTATTTTTTTTTCCAAAGCCAACAGAATTCAGGAGGTGTGCAGCAAGATTTCTGTGGTGACATTTCCCAACCCACCACCTTTTGTCCTTCTAAATGGCAATTAGAAATGTTGACATTCTCCTCTAACAATGCATGAGTAAAGAGAGTTACTTTTTCTAAAGGATTGGAGGTGGTTTATAGAGTCTTTGCAACAAGACCTTGGGCAGACTGGATCTTATCAATAAAGACTCAAATGAGACTCATGCCTGATATTTCTAAATTATTCAGTATTCAATCAACCTGGCAGAGTTTTGATGCTCATTTGTAGTAGTAGTAATGATGCTTATTTGTTATATACCTGACATTTTTCGAAAGCAAATACAGATAATACACATTGTGTTCATAGGAAATTAGTGCTGTTTTTGAGGATATCTGAGCCTGCATTTGGATGCTCTGGAGATTTTGAGAATAGTAACATGTTGGTCAGCTCTGACAAATAAACAAAAATGTTTCCAGAATCATAACACTTTTGTGAAACAAAATGTATGAATTAAACAAATTTTTGCATAAATTGACAAGAATCCAAAGGTTTTTTAATACTGAAGCTGTGACATATTTTTTGGAATATCCTTGCCTCACAGCAGTTATGTACTTTTTGAGATATATATGCTTGAATAGAAAATATGGAGGTATTTCCATTCTGTTTCCTTAACTGTTAGTTAAAATCCTGCCTGCTGTGATACAGTTGGATAGGCTTAGTTTTTAAGGTGTGAAGAGCAACCATCAAATAAGAAATCAAATTTACAGTAATTTCACGACCATAAGGCGCACCGGACTATAAGGCGCACCCGCCGGCAGCCAGCAAAATTCACAACATGTAGATCA
>PYHW01010846.1:2903987-2922705 GCA_013186435.1 Turdus rufiventris
TGGGACTCAATGGGCCATTAGCAGAAAATGACTCTTGGAGGAAGGATGGGTTGTGAAAAGATAAAGAACAATGCCCCACCTGGTTTCAGTTGATGGCCCATTAGCAGAATATCTCCTGCAGAGATAAGAATCACTGCTCCCACCCTCAACAGATGGTGATAAAATAGATACCTTTTATCACACTCTGTATTGTAAGGTGTGGCTTATAATCAGGTGTGGCTTATAATCGTGAAATTACTGTACATATAATCTGGCCTAGGACAATTTTTTTTCTCCTTTTTCTATGACTGATAACCTCCTGCTTGTTATTATTCATAAACAAGGAACAATAACACTGAGATACCTTACAACAAGATAAAAGATGAGCCATCTAATAGCTAGAAAAAGGAGAAAATACAATCACTATTTATTATTTTCTACTCTCTGAAGAAGGTAGTTTTTAATAATCAAAATGCCTTTCTTACTACAAAGCTTCAGCTAAAAATAGATTTCCCAGTTTTGATTTCAGATAACAAGAATGTGAAGCAAGATATTTATCTGAGTATATTATTTTAAATGTTTTTGTGTCTGTGTGCTGTTTTTACAGGGGAATACTTAAAAGTTGCAGAGGGGAAAATGCAGTTCTCAAAAGTATGAAAACCTTATTAATTTCAGTTATGAGATTTTCCATAAAGACATTACAGAATGGCTTATTACAATAAAGTTTTAGTATTATTTGAAAGACATGCAAACTGCTGTATTTCAATGTACTTAACAAAAGCACAGAGGTATTTCTGTACTGTTATTTGAAGGGTTTGAGTGGTTTTTAAATTTCGCCCATGATATATATCAGAACTTCCCTGAGGTCCACAGGAATTTTGCTTTTGACTTAAGTATATTAAAAAAAATTGACATGTAAGGCCCTGTGAACTGAAGTTTCTAAACATTTGATCTGAAAACTGCAAATATAGTTAGTTATATCTCAATTCTGAAAAGAGAATGGTCTGATAATTTTCTGTAGATTTGCACTTAAGTGCTGAAATTTATATTTTTATTGATATTAGACTGTGAAGACAATCCTTTTAAAGCAAAGATATCAATTATTTAAAAAGAAGCAAGAGAAGTGCTAATGGATTACATTTTTCTGATCTTATGCTTTAGGAAAATTGATCTTGTAAAATGGAAATAGATTATTTCTCTACTTTAAAATGTACTATATTCATACTGTCTGAACTTTTTCAAAATCATGGCTCAGTGATTATAAATATACTTTCCAGGTTAACCAGTAAGAGTTTTTTGAAGAACAAATAGGTAATCCACATTGTGAAGGATGACAATAACTGTAGCACAAACTCAGTAGTATAACATATAGATACAACTAGTTTTTGTGTTCTTTCTGTAATTGCAGTTTTATTTTGAAATGGATATTAATTTACTTGTAAGTGGACCAAAAATTCAAAGAAAAACATACTTTCTGAAAATCAGAATGATTTGAGATTAAATTAAGTAAATTGAAATTCCTATTACAATATAGAACTAGGTTAAAGAACCAAAGCCTGGGAAGATAAACCAAATATTATTCATAAAACTTCCGTTTATAATTTTAGACAAGATAAATGGACAAAGTGTGGGCTCAAGTGCAGAATACCTTCATGGTATCCTTTTGTTTAAAATAAGCTAATATGATCTTTTCTTCTTAACACTGACAATATTCTGAGGAAGAATATGGATGTCATAATTCATTAAAAATTAAAGCTTGTACTTGCACTTTTAAGTTTTTTTAGAAAGTATCCTTTAATTGCTTCCTTCACCCTATGTAATTATTGTGTGGCAAGAAGTACTGCTAGTACACTAATACTGTCAGAGGGGATGCATCATCATGTTGTGCTCTATTGCTCTGTCACTACGATATTTGAAACATTTTGATGGATCTTGTCCTAATAATAACTCCACAAAGTACAATAAAAACAGAGGTTTATGTCAAACTTGAAGTTCACTGCTCTATGAACCATGTGTTTTTATTTATCTCAAAGTAAGAATCAGAATTATGAAAAGCCTTGGCATGTGTTATGTAATATTTCAGAGAAGTTGCATTTAAATACCTAGTATCTGTGTCCTGCTGGGTGTCATTGCATGGATGTAAATGGAATATCTGAGGGAGGTATTGACAAATGCTTCAATTCTTGTTAATAGGAATAGGCAGAACTTTTCACATTTAAACCTCAACAGTTCACTGCCTCGAGCATCAGCTAATTCATGTTTCTGAGCCACAGAATTATAGAGAATAATTTAGCATCTAGTGTTTGTAGTTGTGCCTATTGAGCTTAATTTTTGTCATCTTTAATCAAATGTAAAACTTCCCATAAATGTCACTGCTGTCTTTGAATGTCCTTCATCTTTAGTGGCTTTGCTGTAGTTGCATAGTTGATCATGAAGTATTCTACTCACATTTATAGAGACAACATTAAGGGGGCATCTGAGCTGAGAGTTTACACAGCAACAAGTCCCTCTAACACATGCAATGATAGAACCTGGAAAGGAATTTGGATATGCCATCGTCTCTGAATTGGCTAGGTTCCATTCACATAAATGACTAGGCTGCATCAGAGAAGCTTTCTCAATAAACTAAACATAATCTTCCTAAAATAAAATGAAAAGCCCAAATGAAAGCTTGTCTTATGTGTGTGCTGCAACCTCTTTTCCTGCCTGTGCACATGCTCTGCCTGTAATGGCCCAGCATCCACTGAGTTGACAGGGATGTTCCATCCTCTTCCAGCTTAGGTGCTAGGTCAGGCAAAGAAGTAGCTTTGTATTTCTGCTGTGGTCCACTGGTATACCTAAGAATCATGTATCAGATTACCTTAAATCTGTATGTTCTATCATGTGATGAACTCCTCTACAGTGCCACTTATATACAAATATAATTCCCCTTACTTTACCCTTGTTCTTAAAATGTACATAAATGAGAATAAAATGAATCCCAGTGTCTCTGTACCATACCTTTCTTTTTTGTCTGTCATAGATTTCTGCTCTTAGTTTTAAACATTTCAAGTGCTGGAAAAAGATTCATACGAGGCATGTAAATTGGTAGCACAGCATCCTTTTATTCTTTTATTTAAGGGGCACTGTACCAGTGCCAACTCATATTGGTTTTTAACAAGGATGTATTAATTATTTTATTTTGTATGGATGAGAAACAATGAATAATATTGTTTTGCACATTTTTAACATCTAGAAGAGCAATTCTGAGTCAGTGTCTGTCCCAGAGTAAGACCTTCCAGTATCTTAGTTTTTCTAAGATGAACCACAAAAACATACTCATTATGGTAAATCAGAAGTGTTTTGTTTCAGTAATGTACCCATTAAACGCTGATAGAATTTCAAATCATGTCTGTAGAAGCAGTCATCTGGTTGGTAAGGGAACACTAAAGTGTGAAAGAGCTCTGATGCCTGTTCAGATGTTGGTGAGCTTGATGATTTTTTTGTATTGATATGCTGAACATTAGAAAGTCATACTACAAATGAGCACCAATCAGTATTAAAGTACTTTCAGTCTGGGGTGAAAGAACAAGGTTATGTTTCTTTCTATTTTTTTTCAAGTGGACAATGATGAGAGATTTCCTTAAGTTTTCTAGGAAATGTAACTATTAATCTCATTAATTGAAATGAAAAAGCTCTAAAAAATATTCATTTGAACACGAATCAGCTGCAGACTAATGACCACTGAGAAGATCCAAATTTTCTGTCTTTTCAGTGTACAGAAAATAGCATCTGGCTTCCCCAAGTTAAAAGACTTCTGTTAGAGTTCTGTATAAACAGCCTCTTAGGGGGTTTTGAAAAATGACAGATGAAAATGAAACATTAATTTTTAATGTATTCCCATCACTCCATATGTCATCTGGTATATGGCATGAGGAATTGCATGTGCTACACTGCTAATCCAGTGTTGGCAGCACTTCCAGTTACTTAAACATATTTAGAAATGTTTCCTGGTGACTAAGTTTGAAGTTTTCTCTTTTCCATTAATGGAAAATTACAGCTTGCAGCCTCATTTTGCTTTATCTTGCATTTTTTCTCCACAGATATTTTAAACATGGTGGGAAGAGACTTTTCTACTTCTTATTAAGAAGCAAATGTGGTGGTGGGAAAGTCACTGTCTTTTAGGAATCAGCACAGAGAAAAAAATTGTACCTGTGAACCCCAGTGCTTTGTGTGTGCTTACAGGTTAGGTTTGATATTTCTGGCATAGCCATTTGCAATCTGATATTCCATACTGCTGATGTTAAGTGCTCTGTTACTTATAGATAATATGACCTTAAAACTAATTTCAATCCCTTTAAGGTAGTAAATTAGATTGGACTTTTATTTAGGTCAAGGGCAGTGAAAGAATACAAAGATAAGTAGCCACCCCCACGAAAACAATTAAAAATAAGCCACTTCCCCCCACAAAACCCATCATTTTTTCTTTAAGTAGTAGCATGGAAATGGAATAAGACTAAAAATACTTAAGCAGGTAGAACATGCATTTCAACACTGAACTTTTGATGTATGGCCTCTCAAGTGGAGTGGCCCTGCACTGTACAGCCTGCTCTGCTTGTACTGGGACTGCAGATCAAGGGAGGGTCTGGAGCCTCACAACCTGCTGAGTAAATGCACCATGAGTCAGCCAGTGGAATAACAGAGACATTAGTCTTAAATTTCTCCATTGGATGTCTTGCAAAACAGCATCACTAGCCCTGACCTTTCTCATGAAGCTTTTTTCTAAGAGCTGAAAAAGATTCATCCTCAGGTAATCACTTTCTATAGCAGCCATGTGCCTTTCAAGCATGTAACTATCACCACCTATATCAATGCCTGTTATAAGGTGCCTCTGCATTTGTTTGGGGGAAAAAACCTATCATGCTGGACTTCACCGGGCTAAAATACAATGTACATTTAAATCCACAGTCCTCCTAGCTATTCTGGCTGGGGATCTTGCCACTCTTTAATCAGCATTCACCTGTCTGTGGATTGTAATTATCAGGTTAGGCAGCCGAAATTTGGAATTTTTTAGCCTACAGTAATTTCATGACTATAAAGTGCACCCTTTTGACTAAAATTTTCTCCTGAACCCGGAAGTGTGCCTTATAGTCCGGTGCCCCTTACATAATGGACAAAGTTGTGAAATTTTCCAGCATGGAATTGGAAGCTGCAAACTGGGGCAGCGCTGTGGCAGCGTCGAGCTGCGCGGGAAGGGAAGACAGGGAGCTGCTGGCCCCAGCCCAGCAGGAGCCGGGAGGGGAGACAAGGAGCCGCTGGCCTCAGCCTGGCTGGAGCAGGGCAGGGAGGCAGGAGTGGGGCGGGGAGGCAGGGGGCCGCCAGCTCTGGCCCGGCAGGGGTGGAGCAGGGAGGCATGGAGCCAGTGGCCTTGGCCTGGGAAGGGCGGGGAGGGAGGGAGCTGGTGGCCCAGCCTGGCAGGAGCAGGGAGGGGAGACAGGGAGCCACCAGCCCCAGCCCGGCTGGAGCGGGGCGAGGACGCAGGGGTGGAGCGGGGAGGCAGGGAGCCACCAGCCCTAGCCTGGCAGGAGCTGCACGGGGGGGTGGGGAGCTGGTGGCCCTGGCCTGGCAGGAGAGGTGTGTGGGGAAGGAGGCAGGTGTCCCCGACCACCGCACGGGAAGGGAGGGAGGGAGGGAACCGGTGGCCACCCCGAGCCAACTCGGAAGTGAGATCTGTGGCTGTGCCACAGCAGAGCAGCCCTGAGCTGCCCTGGACCGCGGGCAGCCCCTGTTACTAATTCGTTACTTTGTTGTGCACGGCACAGCTCCTCACCGCAAAAAAAAAAAAAAAAGCGCGCCTTATATAATGTACGAAGTTGTGAAATTTGCCAGCTCCCAAAGGTGCACCTTATAGTCCGGTGCTCCTTATGTGAAATTACTGTAATTTCCGATACCTAAGTCTGATGCTTAGGTGCCATTCTGGGCGTCTAAGTCTTTTTTAGATCTGGCTTTGGAAATTTTATTCTGTTTCATGCACTCAGAAGAGCAGTACATATAGATGCTCTTTGTAGTTGTCCGATTTCTAAAGAAGACTGTAATCTTTTAGATCAGCTGTTTTTCAGGAACTTCTTCATAAATTCTTAGTTACAGTGATCCTCATCAGCTTTGTAGATTCTGCAATCAAGAAGGAAGATGAAGTTATTCATTAAACATCTTTACTTATTCATTTGCCTGAGCAATCAGTGTAGTCTGTATCAGTTTGACTAGCTTAATCTTTTTCTCTTCTCTGCAATGTAATTTATTTTGCACTATATATATAATTCACTTTTTGATTCATGCCTCTCTGATAACAGGTCTGTCATCCTGCATGAAGTCTGTTTTAAAATTTGAGCTGTTGACTTTTTTCAGATGCTCTCCATCCTATCAACAGTCTTATTTATTATTTTCCTCTCTGTCTATTCATTTCATCTAATGAATGAAAAAAGGATCCATAATTTTGACTAACTTTTGGGTTCCTTTTCCTATTTCTTATTTTATTCTGAAGTAAAGTATTAGAAAGGTGAAATATTATCATAATTATGAGAGATGTAAATGAGGTACATACTTTATAAAGGAAGACATTAATATTTCAGTGTATGAGCATATCTTCTTCATACATAACATCAAGTAGACTATATGTCTGTTTTTACCAATAAACTCATAGGCATTGTCAATCTCATACTGAATGAGTCCAGAGCCACCGAAGGAGATGGATTTGGGTATGACAGCAGCCACCAGGGCAGAGTCACAAATCTAAGGAGGGGGTGCCTGTGGGCACAGGCCAGAATGTGGGTCACTATCCAGAGGCAGGGCTGACACCTGGCCAGGCAGGCAGCCTGCAGGGAAGCCCAGGTGGATAGCTGTGCACAGACAAGACTAGTCTAGACTAATAGTCTGTTTATTTTACACTACATGCTACCTGTTTTAGACAGGTAAACCTTTGTTACCTCTTGTCAATACGTCATATAAATGTGATACATGATGTTTCCTCTTTATTATTTTTATTTTTCTGAATAAATTCTTTACTAAGGTCATTTTAACTGAGTTCACACTGTAAATTGCAATTCTTGTTTATTCTTCTACAACATTAAATTAATTCTCTACCAAGCTCTTTGGAGGCTTTTACATTTTATGTATACATTTTGTGTCTTCCACCAGCATAGCTATATTTCCTAAGATATCTACAATAGATATAAAATATTACTGGTGAATTTTTTCCCCCTTTCTTTGTCATTGATCATCTTTGTTAAACTGCACAGTATTGTTAATTATTTTTTTTTTAATAACTGCAATAATTTTCCTGGTCACCTCATTTTGTTCCTTCATTCCCCTTTTGGATATGAGGTTTTTAACTATGACAGGCAGCATTTGTTTAACAGGATTTTTAAAACATGCATGTACTTACCAAGAAGTAGAACTACTTGATTAGAAGGCATGAAAGTTTTCAGGAAATCTTTTCTCTACATAGAAGTTTGTGAAAAATTTTTTTAAGCACTTCTATGGCTGATCAGTGTTTTGAAGATCTCTAATGGAGAAAGAGAAATATTTGACCAGTTAGAAGAGGTCATATTGTTGCTGTTTACTGAGTATTTTTTTTTTTAAGTAATCACTTTCCTTGTTTCATGCTACCACTAATTTGAAAGCATTTTATTTATTAGTTTAGCTCTTTTTTTACATGGACGCTAAAATTTTCGTTTTAAAACCCAATGAAACACATGAAAAATCAGAAACAAGAAAACTCTCTGATTCAAGATGGGAAAGTGGTACATGAATGTTTCTTCTGTCTTCTGGAGCTCTTTGTGTGCTGATTTCAAACACATACATAAAATAACCAACCATAATGGAAAGACTGATGTGTACTGGCATGCATTATGCAAATCACTGCATTCTGATTTGTTCTTTTGCTCAGAGCATTGATGAGTACCCAGTAAATGAATAAAAAATAGCCAAAAGTGGTTATGCAGATCAAGTTCTCTAAATCAGTAGATTACAGAAGAGTAAGTTTGCTTCTACAAATGCAAAGCGTTTCTTTTTCTTTCTGAAGTAACTTAATTTAGGTATGATGTAAAATTATTTTATTTGAAGCTTTCTGATTATATGCAAGTATTTGAGATACAAAAGGTATTAAACATGAGTCACTTGTTGAAATATTAATCACTGCAGTACGCCAGAAGCAGACTGAACAATAAAATACTGCAGAAATGTTTCCAGGATATAGTTTTTAAGACCCTTAAAAAGTACCGGTTTGGGTTTGGGTGCAGTTGTTTTGAAATACTCTTATTTGAGAAATTTTGCATAGCATTTATAGTACACATATCTGAAAATGGAATCCATTAGGATATGGCAAATCAATTTATAGTGAATGATTTGGGATATTTATGTGTTGGTCCACATTGCACTGTCTCTATTCACACATCCTTTTTCAAATCCGCATTCAAGAGACCTCACTAAATTTGCTCACACAACACTGATCTCTTCTCCAAGCTCAAGAGATCTTCTTTGTATCAGGACCTATTATATTTCTCTGTTACTTTCTGCTTTTATCTTTAGAAGTGCTCTCCATCTTTTGAAGTGCTCTCCTTAGTGAGGTGTTTAGCCCATTAGTTTTGATCTCTTAGCCCATCCAATGTGCAAGCTCCTAGTGATGAACAGACCTATGGGTATTTTAAAAATCCTAGTGACAGTGTTTTAGTGCTTATACTTAGTTGTACAAGGTAAAATGGAAAAATGCCAGTGACGATGAAAAACCTTACAGTAACAAAGAAAAATTAAGGAGCAAAATCTGCCTAGAATAAGAAGAAATAGGTGTGGTAATAATTTTTTTTCCATAATGGATAAATTGAATACAAAGCATATTTCATCAGTTTGGTCCACTCTCCAGCTAGTAAACATAGTTCCTTGACCATAGCAGATTTTTTTTTTTGGGTCAATATGGCACACTGACAAGATTTGAATGTTTTTGGTCAATATACTTGCCCTGTTTTTTAAGCTTTAGCAAAGCAAGTGTTCATCTAAATGTTAAATAATGGTTTTGGTGTCTAGGGTCTAGGGTGTTAGGTTAAATCTTTTGATACTAAGAGGTTTTGCTCAATGTTTTCCAGGGGGGCAGACTATGCATTCTGCAACACTTTACAACTTTACTGTTGCAGTGCAGGAATTAAAAAGAAAAAATTATTTGCAAACAAACTGTGCCATGCTCCCATACAGGGAATTTAATTAGAGTATTTTTGAACTCTCTTTGGACTTTAGCTTCCCTCCTACACTTGTGTTCTTTCTCTTAAATGACAAAAAAGCTGTCTTTCCCATGTGTCATAGCTGTTCTGAGTGCCATAGAGCTTCCCTCACCATTAGCTTCTTGTCAGATGTTGACAACAGCGACTATTGTTATATTTTTGGTATGTGTAAGAAGCTGATTCCCAGAACATTATTAAAATTATTCTTATTCTCAAGGAAATTAAAAAAAAAAAGAAACAATTTGTATAATTTCTGTGATACTCCACAAACACTGAGTCTTCAGTATTGATTAATCTGTTTGGAAAGACCTCATTCATGTCTCTCCATGCCACTTAAGCCCAGTGGTATGGATTTAAAAGAGGCTTATAGGAGGACACTAGAATACCAGACTACAGTTTTGTGGTGCATAAAATAAAGTGGGAATTCTATTTGTTACCATGTTCCCCTTTTCTTCAGACAATGAAAAAGATACAAGGAGGTAGAGAGGCAGAGTTGTGAGACAGGTGAATGAAGTGGCAGTGCCAGGCTCACTTCTGCAATAGGACTAAGGCTCTCAGACTGCTGTTGAAGACACTTGGAGGCTGGCAGAGCCCTTGCTGAAGTAGGCTGTTGAAAGCCTGCTCTTCCATTTTGCAAGAAGATTTCCAGAAAAGAGAAATATGTAATAAATTCTTACCTCTCATGCCTTCCTCATGGAAACCATAGCTGTAGCTGTTGAGTACTTTAGATAGAAAGAGGCCAGAAGAAAATATCTAAGACTCAATCAATATTATTGAAAGCAGGGGAGAAAAGAAATTTTTTGGGCTACATTGTTCTGAAACAGTTTTTAAAAACTGGATTATATAAGATATTCTATAAAAAGTTTGGAATTACTTAGATTTTCTGTAAAGGCAAAGAAATTCTCACCTTTAAAGGGTAATGTAATGCATTATTCATTGCTTTCCTGAACTGGAAATTATTTATTAGATTCTATTAACTGTGTACTTTGAAAGGCACTCTGGGAGCAGGTATTGTAACTGCAGTTAGTGAGTTGATGAGGTCTATTCAGAGAGTATTTAAAGGATTTCCTAGTGCTTTTTCCAAATCGTAATTAGTTTGCACAGATTCACATAAGGAAGACACTTGTCTCATTCCTGCCTATATTAATATGTACACCAACTTTTTAATATAAGATTTTTCATCAAAGGCGGTATCCCTTGCTACCTTGCTATGTCTGGGATATGGGCACACTACTGAATGCCCTGCTTTCCAGCCTGTTGAGATCCTTCTGAATGGTTTCCCAGCATTCTGGGAGATCAGCCATTCCTCCTTGGTCCCCTGGGAGATTCCTGAGGACTGTCCTTGTCAGTGGCAATCTATACAAAGAAGCCATTCACTACCTCTGCCTTCTCTGCATCCTCTGTCACCAGGGTTGCTGCTCCATTGAGTAACGGGCCCACATTTTCATTACTTTTCCTTCTGTTATTGAGATATTTGAAGAAGCCCTTCTTGCTGTCCTCAACATCCTTGGCCAGATTTAATTCCAGATGGAATATTTAATCCTAGATGGATTTTGGCTTTCCTCATCTCATTTCTTCATAATCTGACAGCATCTGAATATTCATTCCAAGTGGCCTGTCTGTGCTTCCACCTTCTGTGTGTCTTCTGCTTGTACTTGGGCTTTGACAGAAGTTCACTGTTCACCTACACAGGTGAACTCTTGCCCCCTTTGCCTGATTTCTTGCTCTTTGAGATGAATTGTTGTTGAGATGTCCCTGCATTGTCTTGTAACTGTTTTGCCTAATGATTTTTCCCCATCTTCAGCATTTTAAAACATTCAATTTGCAGTCACAATGTCAGAAGCTAGGAAAGGACAAGGAATTGTCCTGGGGTGATGTCATGGTGCTTGTATCCCCAGTCATGTATTCTGTTTATGCCTGGTATTATGTTCTGTTCTTTCAGGACTAACTCTGAGAGTGAAGGTTTGTTTTGCTTATCAGCTGGCTCCCCTCCCCCATCATCTGTGCTTAGGGGAGGCTAGGTTTGCTGGCTTGGGCTGGCTTTGGCTTTTGCTTTGCTTGCTTGGCTTGCTGGCTTTAGTTTTGCTGGCTTTTGCTTTTGCTTATTAGTTAGTTTAGTTAGGCATCCAATTTCTTTCCCTGGACTGTTTTTTTTTTTTTTTTGTTCTTTCTTTCTTTCCCTTTCTGAATACCATCTGAACCTGTTCCAGACCGGGACCTGGGAAATACCAAGGAACACTGGGAGTCTGCAGTTTGTGATTTGCAGCAGTCATCCCCAGCGCCAGAGACTGATAACTGTCCGACCACTCGCAGGGAGAGACTTGCTGAGTTTGTTATCCTCTCAGAGTGGTGAAAGAGTTTTTTTGTCATCTGGGGCTGTTCATTTTCTTTTCTTGTGTTGGGGAGTGTTTTGTTTGTTAAATAAACAGGTTTTTTCCACTTTTCCTCTGAGGAAATTCTTCCCAAACCCAGTGGTGGGGGAGGAGTTGTGGGGATTTTGTTTTCTGGGGGCTCCTCCTGGAGGTTTTCCCCAAATTTGCCCTAAACTAGGACAGGAAGCTAGTAGAAGCCCTCTCCTACTGTTCATTTGTCTTGAGAGAGACTTGATTCTATCATTTCCATGCTATTCTCTTTCACAATTTGTGGTTTGCTCAAAACACAGGACACATGGTGCTGACATAAAAAGCAAATGTTTATTATTGCAGTTTATCTTTGCTGTTCAGCAGATATCAGAAAGAAGAATAATTAATTTCCTGAGGCTTTTCTGTATTGATTATGACTATAATATCTGGTTCACAAACACTGATTACGTGATCCAATACCTCAGAAATCTGAGTGTTTATTCCCATTTGAGAAGCACATGATTTACAGTTTTCTCATCATCACATGAAGGTCAGAAATTGCATAGTCCTTCCCAGTGCCCCATTTAAATGATTTAGATATTTTTAAAGAAGTTACTACAATTTTAATTTGCAGCTGTGACCTGTTCATCCACTCTAAGAATCAGAATAAGTAATTCACACACCAAAAGAAAGATAATATCTGATCTTTCTCTGAGGTGATTTGTACAACAGTACATAGGAAATTGAAAGACATCTCCAATCCTCCAGGACAGTATTGACAGTCTTAATAACTTCCTACTTAGCCAGTTCATTAAAAGTTTTTAAGTTTCTGTTAAAATGAAGTTAATAAAACCTAGTTTTTGTATCACCTTCATTTCATAACATGATTAATTCTAAAAGCACTACCAATACAAACAATTGTCAGTGTGAAGTCATAAAAAGGTCAAAAAACTTTTGCAGATAAGCACTTTGTTCTTGAACTCTTGATTTGTGACTGCTGATTTATTATTAAAGAAGGGAAAAGAAATTCTGTAGCACACTGTCATATTGACATCAGTATTATTTGGTAGAAGAACAAGAATGGGCTCCACCCCGTGGGTTAACAAAATTAACTTATCTCCACTGTACCTCACCATTTCAATGTGGAGCAGCTGTGAATACACCTTCAGTGTATTTTGCCTGTGCTTCCACAAATGAATCCCGATATCAAAGGAACAGTGAGGAGTAAGAGTCCTGTTTTCCCTCCAGGCTCTGGACAATGTCATGAGTCAGTGCACATTCTTATGCCAGCTGCCATCCAGCTTGTGAACTCTTCCCACCTGACCCTGTCTTCTTTCCTTCTTGCGGATGCACTCATGAAAAGGACTGGTCATACTGCTGGACACCTGGTCATGCACTGTCCATTCATCATTTCCTGAGAGACTCAGGAAACAGACAAGCAGTTAAATCTTCACTCAGCATGTGCAAAGTGATCCCTTCTTTTCCAAAGACAACTACTTGGGACAGTCTTTGACAGCCCCAGAAAGAGCCAATGTAAACAAAAAGTGTTCACACAGTGCAAAGTTGTCAACAATAGGATTATGATGATTTTGCAATGAAACACTTGGGAAAATCAAAACCAGAAAATGCTACAAGCCCACCTATGAGTGTGAATAGAGTAGAAGAATTAAACTGTTCACAGAAAAGTCAAAACAGAAGCATGGTTTTAATTTTTGGAATGCCTTTTGGGAATTTTTGAAGTGAACCATTTTAACTCTTATTTTGAGGTCTAGCTTTAGAAACTGAAAAGAGTGATACAATAACAAGCTAATCAGAGGTTACACTTCTTTCTTCCATTACAGAGGAAAAGTGAAGCAGAAAAAATATTATTTTGGAATGAAAATAGAAATAACTTTATCAAATAAAATTTTATATATTTATTTTCTCTGGAAAAAAAATATCGTTACGTGTTCATCTGAATGTTTGTCTGTATTTCTGTTTGGCCAACCAACTGAAGCAGCTGTGTTTTTTTGTCTTTCCAAGACCATTATTTTTTTTTATTTTTTAATTTATTATTTTTTCCTCCCAGGCTTTATTTCTTCTAAATGTGAAATGAGGTAAATTAAAATGCCAGCAAGTTATGAGGTAACTTTGTGAAGCAGCCCTCTTTTTACATTAAGGTCTGATGAGTAAGTGTACAGCAGAGCACAGAATGAAAAGTTGTCATGAAGGAAATATATTCAGTATAATTGGCTTTAGTTACTTTTCTGTGATTTCTGCCTTTTCTCTCTAATTCTGGCAATTTAAGCTGCGCTAAATAGCATTATAAAACCATTATTTATTTCAGAATAGTTTTTACTTCAGTGCACTCAGGTTCTAATCCCTGTTTGAAAGAACTGTAATTATTAAGCATTCAGC
The DNA here is from genome assembly GCA_013186435.1 of Turdus rufiventris. NCBI lineage: Eukaryota > Metazoa > Chordata > Aves > Passeriformes > Turdidae > Turdus > Turdus rufiventris. The sequence goes on from PYHW01010846.1 coordinate 2,917,954, forward strand.
CCCATAATAATAACATCTATTTACTTGTTTGTGCTGGTTTCCAAAACAATCCAACTGATTGTACCAATTGATTCCTCTCCCAGTTTGACATCATCTACAGATAAAATATCCCAGTGTAACCTCTCTGTTGGTATTTTAAGTACAATAATTTCATGATTACAAGCCGCACAATTTTGACTAAAGTTTTGGTCCGAACCCAAAGTGCAGCTTCTAATCTGGAGCGGCTAATATGTGGAAAAAAATTATGAAATTTGCCAACTGGAAATGCGAACTGGTAGCAGCCCCACGCCGATCCCATGCAGGGCAGCGCCGGGCCAGGGGGAACCAACACAGCGGTGGCAGGACCGGCAGCGCTGGACCAAGGCCAGCCTACCCAGTAAGGACGGGGCCGGCAGTGCCGGGGCCCGGGTCCGAGAGAGCAAACACAGCAGCAGTGGGACCAGTAGCGCTGGGCCAGGGCCAGCCCACCCAACACCAGCGGTGCAGGCAGGGGCAAGTGAGCTCGGCAGCGGCGGCCGGCCCTGAGCGGCCCCGCTGAGCAGCAGCGCCAAGCTGGCTCACTCAGCCCCGTCGGCAGCTTGAGCGGGCCAAGACCGCATGGCCTCGAGCCGAGCCAGTAAAACCCTGTGATCCTGCGATTCTGCTACAATTTGGCAACTTTGTGAAAGTTACACAGGGATCCTTGCTGCGAACGAAAGTGTGGCTAATAATCTGATGCAGTTTATTTATGGACAAAGAAGGAAATGTTGCCGACACCTGGACATGTGGCTTACAATCAGTGCAGCTTGTAATCATGAAATTAGTGTATATTCATTAAAGATCTGATTTAGTCTCATAAAAATACAATATCAAACAATATGGCTTCTAAAAAATAATCCAGGCCTAAAAAACTAATCTTTAAGGGAAAGAAAGGAAAAAAAAAATCCTACTACAAATCTGTAAGGGAAAGAAAGAAAAAAAAAATCCTACTAAATTTTTTTTGTACTGTTATAGAATGCAGCAAAGCACACTGGACTCAATTCACTTGTATCAGCAAATGCCCAGTTATTTTATTACATAGTAAATACCTGTTGATTTGTTAGTATTTGTAGAAGATGAAATGCAGCAAACAACACAAAGCTATGGACACAGAAGTTGTAAGTATTGATTCTTCTTTGTTTAAGATTTTTTTTATGCCTTTTGGTTTACAGTTTTGATCGATCTTCATTTTAGTCAGAAGTAACAGCAGAGAATATCCGGGAAGAGTTCCAAGGGAGCTACTCTCTGAAATACATAAACTATAGGGCTGTTGGAAAAGCATTTTGGAAGAATATTTGTTTAGAAGATTTTTCTTCTACATGAATTTTAATGGGTAGTAAATGGATCAATTGATTTTATTTCCTCTGTCATTTCTAATATTTCATGTGAATTGCCTTCAGAACTATAACAGAGAGGCTGCACAGGTCTGTTCAAGCAGTATGTATCTATTGCTTATGGCAGGTAATTACAGCACTGGGACCCTGAAATACTTTTTCAAGTTTTTTGTGTTTCCCTGCAGAACAAAGAGAGCAAAAAAACCCTCAGTTTACGCAGAAATTAAGTTCAATAAGCTATACTCTGCACTATTCTGGACTTTGTAATTCCAAACATATATATTGCTGATAGTCACCTGTACAAAGTTTCAAATTGATTTTGCACTATTCTAACTTTATGTTGGCAATACAGTCTCTCAAGGCAGTTTCTTCCACTGCTTCACTGTCTTCATGGTGCAAATTTGTCATGTAGAATGAAAATTCATGTATCTCGGTGCACTAATCCAATACAAGATTGAAATAGCTTGAAACCTTCATTTTGGCACGTGTGAGTTAGGATATTCCATAATGTCCGCAATATTTTTGGATGGTCCCTGCCAGGGAAACAAACCCGGAGGAATTAAAATAAAATAAAATAAAATTAGATTGCTTTCAAATGCCTGTAACTTACAGTGGCAAATTTTGGGATCATTGATCACAGATGTATAAAAATGAAGAATATGAAACACACCTTCTGCTTAGCCTATACTTTTTTATTTCCCAGTTGTCTGAAATAAGATAGATGTTTTTATGAATGATGCTTTGGAAATGCCATAGATCATGGAAGATGTGAGGATTTAATGTCTGAGTTATGAAGAAGAGCAGAATTTTTGGTACTGAAGAACAACGGGTGCTTTCAAAGCTAGCATTTACTTTCCAATGAACTCAAGAGCAGTCCAAGGGGCCAATGGTGACCATAAGGGACCGTGAGGGTATATTTAGAGTGGATTAGATAATTATTTTGCTATTTCTGGGGTTTTTGTATATATTATATAGTATACTAAAGAGCTTAATACCTTTGATTCTTCCAAACACAATTTTAAGTATGTCTTAAGAAAAGCATTTAACAGTGACTAACCTTTCTTCATATAGGTACATCTTCTTTCACATTCAATACTTTAGGTCTTCACAAGCAGATTTGGAAACGAGTCATGATGTATATGAAAGGGAGATTTGCTGTGACTGTGAGCACTGGATGAATGAGAAGTAATCCTGTTGCTTCCAGCACTGGGACCCTCTGTTGCCTGTTGCAGCAACACTCCAAATTACACAAGTTATCCACAAGATGGTGTACTAACACAAACTACTGGCATTTGTTTTTCAAGGAAAATCATTCTCAATTGAAGGAATAAGAAAGAATCCTGTCAACTGATTGTGAAAAAAAAAATAAATCTTATGCACAAATTTTTATCAGTATCTATTGCTGATGTCTCTCATGAAATGTTCATTCCCATTTGTTTCCATTAATCTGTGTAGCTGTTTGGTGACTTTCAATAGTTACAGTAAATATTAAAAATGTTTCTTTTAAATCCTGGAGCACATTCTTATCTACTTAAAGATGATTAATGGCCCAAGGTGCCACGGAGAAACACCATTTTGTAACTGGTGGAAAGATCCTTCAGTAGTGAGGGCATGCTAGCTAGTCTTTCTGAAATTCTTTTTCATTGTACAGGATATAGGGCATATCAGTACATAATAGTGACAAAACTGGTCATATCCCAGGTCTCGTAATAATCTACAGGTGAAATCCAATGCATAGTATTGAACTAAATTGAGAAAATTTTGTAGTTTAATACTTTAAAGCTTTTTAAAACAATTTCCACTTTCACTGTACACTAGTTTGGTACAAATAGTGGAGTACAAAGTGAAATTAAAGGTGAGCAGATCTAGGGAAAGTGAGTCTCAGAGCAGACTCATGTTTTTTTCTCCACTTAGAATGCTGTTTCCCATTAATGCCGTTCAGTGATTTGACTATTCCTGGCAATTTCTCTTTGGTACTGTTTTCTGTGTTTCTGGAAATTAACATAAGACCTTAGTGTCAAAATCTTTGATTAATTTTCAAATAATTTAATTTTATTTAATTTAATTTTTAATTCAAATAAAAATTTTGTGCTTTAAGAATACTATTTCCTTTCAGATCTAAGTATCAACACTATATCCAGCTAACCAGTTCCTAAAAGCATTTTGATGGATTGCCATTTTATGTAATCCAATAGCAGTAGTAGTCAAACCGTACCCACCCAAAACAATCATGTAAACGGGGAAATAAATCCCCTCATTTAAACCTTATAATCATTCTATATTCTATACTAAAGCCTAAGAAAGGCTTAAGTACAGAAGGAAAAATACAAATCTGAATATACCCTTTTAAATTGAATATAGTGAAGGATAGGAGAAGTAAAAATGTAAAACTGTTGAAGGATGTAGTAAAATATAGGAGGAGTTTCTGTAAAACTCCAGGTCAGAGAGCTTTTCTTTGTGCCTAGGGGAGTAAATCTCCTTCTGGTGATGTACCAGAGCACAGACACCTGAATAGCAGAGCAAACTGTATAACTATCTTTCTTTTTTTTTTTTTTTTAAATTTATTTTTTTTTTTTCCTTGAAACACATTAATATTTTTAAACTCAGTATATCTGAGTTTAAATTGTATATAACTACAAATTTCAATGTTCTGGGGCAGACGTGATATTTTTGTCATGCTTGTGCAGTCTCTCAGTCATGGAAGGATCTAAATTCACAGAAATGAAGCTATACATTAGAAATCAAGCTCCTTACTAAAGTGGTGGATAAGTCAACTTAGATTAATTGCACAGTAAAGAATTGGTATTGATCTGGCACAAGTCATCAGATATAGATGTCCAATTTAAAGAATGGTACTGGCTGCAAAGCAAGTTTAATCAAGCAAGTAAATTTTTTTTTAGTGGGGAAAATGTATTTAAAATTGTAATAAAGACATTATTTATATATTTTGATTACTTCTCTTGGCAGGATTGTTAGTTCGATTTTAATTGTTATTTAAAATGGGAGCTCTTTTTCGTCTTAGTGTGGTCACTTGCTGATATTTTACTGGTGTGTCCTCCCTGGTATCTAGTGATGGATCATGTGGAAGTCTTACAAAGCTGTGCCAGGGGAGATTTTGGCTGAACATTTCTTTACCAAGAAGGTGGTCAACAATTATAACACACTTCCTAGAGAGATGTTTGATGGCCCAGGCCTGGCAGTGTTTAACATGCATTTGTACAACGCCCTTAATAATGTGTTTTAATTATTGGTCAGAACAGAAATGGCCAGGCAGTTGGACTAGATTATTGTAGTAGGTCCCTTGCAGATGAATGATTCTATTCTATTCTATTCTATTCTATTCTATTCTATTCTATTCTATTCTATTCTATTCTATTCTATTCTATTCTATTCTATTCTA
>PYHW01010846.1:2922755-2943739 GCA_013186435.1 Turdus rufiventris
TATTCTATTCTATTCTATTCTATTCTATTCTATTCTATTCTATTCTATTCTATTCTATTCTATTCTATTCTATTCTATTCTATTCTAGCAACAGTTGTAGTTAATTTCATTTATTTCAGTGGAATGTTCCTCATGCTCACAGAAACAGAATAAATACTTTTGGTGTAAGAATTGTCAGAATTTCAAATGTAGCTACATAGATTATACAAATTCTTCAATCTACATGCTGTGTCAGCTTTTTGTCCATCAGTGAAATGTCTTGAAAATGGATTCTTGACATGTAAGCATCTTCTATTTACCTTTGCAATAAGCCAAATCCTTTTGCTTCAATAGGTCCGCTGCAGGTCCTAGGTCCTAATTTGTAAGAAAACCAGTTCAAAAACTAAGCTCCAAATTTCCTTACATGAATGCTAAAAATCCCCCCAAAAAACCAGCCATGCAAACAGGTGTGTAAGCATACATGATGACAAGATTACATGATGTGAGGTGTTTTGGGAAGATATTAAAAGCTTTAATTGTTATGATGCCATTGAACTCTTACCACACTTATATCTCCTTTGATGAGAGACATTAGAAATGTCTAGTTTGGAAGAGATGCTTTGTCTGTACTTTAAAGGAAGAGGTAAAATGAGATTTGAACCAGTGCCTTGCCTGTGGGGTGAGCTGTTGCTACAGTATTGCATGACATCTTTCCTGTTGATTGCTGTTAACGACAATTCTGAGTCAATTACTAAGTGACCATTGATTTTATTGTAAGCGAGGAGCTATACCTGAAGTGTACAACATGCCAAGGTTGACAATAGTTAACTCCACTGGCTGAAGTGCTCCTTTCCTGTTCAAGCTGGAAATGAAGAAAAGAGTTTGCAGACTTCTACAGGAAGAATGAACATCATCTGGAACAGAGTTTCTCTTGCAATACTCTTAATGGCTTCTATACCTTTCTCATTTTTCTTTCATTGGAATTTGCTGACTACCTATCCATTCCATTAAGTAATGCTATTGCTTTGACCATGATTTACAGTTATTGCTTCTACTGTTGCAGGGGGACGTGCAAAAACAAATAAAGACATGGCAATTGATTAATTTACTGATCATGCTCATTGCAAATCAGAAACGAACAAAAACATTAGCAAAGAATGAAAGATGGTGGTAGGTTATTTCAAAAGTAGGACTGCTAGCTAATTTTAAAAGATTTCTCTAATAGGTGGCTTTAATTACTACTGTAGAAACTGTCAGTAACTTGGGGTTATTGCATTTTACATTTGATTACAATGCTTGAAATTCAAGCATTAAGTAAAACTAATTTCAGTTTGATGTTTCAATTTTGTAGCTCAGATACACAATTAATTTCCCAGATTTTGGCTATCTACTCAGTCATGTTGATTCTGCTTGTAGTGAAATCAGACATCTTTTAAAGTACCCTACTTCTAAAATTTATGTGTAGTTACCTTTCACGTTTTATCCCCTATGCCAGAGGACGTGTAAATGTAACTGCTAGGTTATAAAATGTTTTAAATAGAAGACATTACATTTATGTTTTGCTGTCTCATAATATTTACTTCAGGAAAGATGATTTCTACTTATCTCATCAGTCATAATGGAGTAGACCATACAGAAATCACAGGGGCAGTATTTGGTATACTAAGTTCTGTGAATGACAGAGGTTTTTTTAGCATGGGTTTGCCTTATCCTCTGCTGAATCAGGGCCAGCTTGGGAAAAAGACATATATCTTAACCTTTTGCTTATGCATCTCTAATAACTTGATTTTTAGTAATGAACGTATTATGTGGTAACACACAAAAGAGTGGAAGGAGCTTCTTGAGCAATGCATCTCTTGAGTGGATATAGATTTAGGTCTCCTGATCCTGGAAGTTAATTTTCATTCCACTCTTAAAGCTTCCCCTTCAGCTAATGCATTGATTAGACTCTCTTTCATGTAGCCCTCAGTTCTCTATCTGAAGAAAACTCTAGAAAGGATGAATTAGTCTGAATAAAAATAAAAATAAGACTGTTTTTTTTTAAAGCCAAATATGTCATCTCCTGATTGCTCACTTGTTCTCTTTCTATTTATGTATCCATTAACCCAAAAAGCTCTTGTGCACCTATTCCAGAATTCCTTTTCAGGAAAATTACTAAGCCATTTGAAATCATACCTGCTGTGATTGCCTTTTCCTCTTTGGCTGAGGAAAAGGAATGCAAGGATGCTCCCTGGGGCCCTCCTGTCTTTGCTCAGTAGATGGATTTCAGCTTGGGCACTCATCCCTTGCCTGCTTGGTGCCAGCCTCACGCCTTGCACCACTGTTCACTGCCGTGTGGTGGGGACACATAAGTTCTGACACCCTCAGCTTCCCACAGCTGTTCCCACTTCCAGGGTCTTCCCATGCAAGGTGGGACCACCCTGCTATTTTTTACCTAGAGCTCATTCATTACTACAAGAGATAGTTTTGCAAAGTGCATGCAAGCCATAAAAGTCAGGCATTGACAACTCATCTCTCATTTTCATTATTCCTCCTTTACTGGAAATTTCCCTTCAACTTGTGGTAGAAAACATTCAGTTATTCCTCTGAAAAATCAGAAGATCTACTTTGAAATGTCCTTGAATTTCTAAAACGACACTTATTTGCTTGACTTCGAAATGTTACTATTAAGTTCTAAGAGATAAATTGTTAAAAACATTCATTCTATGAGATCTATCATGAAGAGATTAGGTGCTTCTCCAAGGGACTTCTGTTCTTTCAACACAACTTCAGAAGCTCAGATTAAGCAGTGGATCATAAGGAAAGTACTCAAAAGCTAAGGCTGATGTTTTCTTTTTCTCCTTTCTCCCAGTTGCTTTAGGCTGAACATTTCTCCATTTGTCAGGATAAATATACAGTATTTTGAAAAAACCCGCACTTTCCTCAGAGCTGTGAGTTATAAAGAGCTCCTTTGCTTTGTGTTGGTAGAATTGTAGTTTCTCTGTGTGCTTTTACCATCATTTATTAGATACAATTTTTTTTTTTTTTCCAGCTGCGGATGACAGACCTGCTTCTTTGTGTGTAGGGAGCAGATTTCCTTCTAGTGGTTTAAGGCTGATAGGACAGAAGCAAGACAATTTCTAAGGCATTTTTTGCTCTGCACTTTATTATTACCCGGAACTAGACTAGTAACTTGTGATTTGTGGGTTTTCTCCTTTGTTTGTATGTGGCTATAATGTATTCTCAACTGATTTTTGTCTGCTCTTTAAAATGTCTACAAAACTTAAAAGTAAATCTCCTCAACATGTCGTTTTGTTTTGTTTCTTGGGGTTTTTTTAAAAATCTACAACCTGTGTCATAAACTATGTCCACCAAGATATCTCTGTAAGAAAAAGGATGGAATTCATGGAATTCATTGCTTTCTTGAAAAACACCAAACAATAAACATGGAAGCCCCATAACCTTTATAATAATTGCTGCTATCTTTATGCATAAGTGTGTTTCTGCCAGAAATTTACATTTAGAATATTTTCTATTTCTATTTATTTCTTTCAATCTACCTAATCTAGTAGTTGATTATTATTTGTTAATATTTATTCTAAAAAGTAGAAATAGCTAGGATTAAAAGAACGCAGAAATTAAAATATAATAGAGTTAAGTAAATTGTTTTTGTTTTGGGGTTTTTTGTTTCACCAGGGTCTGATTTTGTGAGCTGTTGATAGCCTCTTATGTCCTCAAATTAAATTTATAGCAGCAGGTATTTTTTTTGAATGCAGATTGGGAATAAATGTTCTGAAAAATATGTCTTGGCTGTGAAACATTCTGGTCATTCAGAAGGACCAAAGCACCTACGTGTGGGATCTATATTGTGGAAATCAGTCCTCAGTGCTCTGGGAAATCTGGCAACTGGATCACTTTTGAAACTTTAAGCTAAACCAACTTACTCCCTCTGCTTGCTGTTTTGATATCTATAAATATTTATGATTACTGAATTCCCTAGAAATAGAAAACAGAAACAATAAATAATGTAAAAGTTGTCACCTAGTTCATTTCTGCTGTAAAACTCACAAACTCAGTGCTAAATATGGATTAAAAACTATTGTCACCACGTTCAGGAAATACTGTTTGTAAAGAACAAAAAATCTGTTCTGTTTCTATTTGAAAAAGGTAAATAAAGGGTGTTTAGAGCTCTGCACATACCAGTGTCAAGGGTGAGAGCTGCTTTGGACAGACGTACAAGCAAGAGAGCAGACAAATTTGCACATATTTTCATGAGGAGAGGTCGGTGTCTGTGGAAGACAGGCCGAGATCTTCTGTGCCTGCAGCAGGAGATCAAGACTCTTTTGCTCTGCAGGAAGAATAATATCCATACCTCAGGAGATGTGAGGAAAGGAGTAAAAAGAGTGAATTCTTAACAATGTCTGTGACTGTGGGGGCAAGTGCAGGTTTGGGGAATGCAGAATCAGAAGAGAAATTTTGAAGGGCATGGAAAAGTTGAGAAAGCCTTAAAGAGGAAAAGGATAAAAGAGGAAAACAAAGTACTAATCCAGCATGGAATTTTTTTTTAATGTAAGACTAAAGAATGTTACATATACTGCTTTAGAGAATGCCAAGCATTTGATTAACATACTTTTTTTGTCTGCTTCATATAATGCAGTTTTCAAAACAAAGACTAACCAGTGTATTCTAAAGCCTACTAAGATCCATTAAGAAAAAAACAATACTATTAAGAGAAACAGTTCTTATAAGAATTAAGTTCTTTGAACATTCAGGTTTAAGATGGTGAAATAAAAGTAGGGACAACATGGAGCAAGTGATTGAAATTAAGATTTTAGTGTTCCATTAAGTGCTACTGCTAAGAAACTAGCATGCTTGAAAAGAAAATAATGAGTTTTAGAATAAATTTTGGGTGTATAACCCTCAAAACCAAAATTGTAATCTAAACTTTGGTTTATAGTGTAGGTACATATTAGGAGCAGGAGATAAGAAAGCAACAGCTCAGAGGCTCTGCAAGTAGAATATTCCTGTTATTGCCCTTCAGCAGAGAAACACACAATTACCTTCAGGATGTTTTCATATTTTGATTTATACATTTTATGTTAATGTAATTTGTTCTGGATTGTCATGGAAATTACAATACTGCCTTTAGACAGAGTTCTTGTGCCTTTTGTTGTACAGTTCATGAGCTGCTCAGTGCCCAGTGTTGAAGCACTGAACTCCCAGACTACTCCAAGGCATTGCTCGCAATAGAGAGAGCTGAGGCTGAGTGCAAAGGTTTGAAAACCTATTTTAGTTGTTGAATACACTGTAAAGGCATCTTAAAATGGGAGACAAAAGCATACAATTATTTATGACACAGTTGAGCCATTTATCTCTGTAAGTGTGAATATTTCAATTTCCATTACAGTAATTTCACGACTATAAGGCGCACCCTTTTGACTAAAATTTTCCCTCGACCCCAGAAGTGCACCTTATAGTCCGGTGTGCCTTATCTGAGGGACAAAGCGGTGAAAGTTGACAACCTGGAAGTGCGAGCCGCGAGGGGGAGTGGCCCCGCAGCAGGGCCGGGTTGTGAGGAGGAGTGGCAGGGGGGCTGTGCCGGGCTGTGAGGGGGAGTGGCCCTGCAGCAACGTCGGGATGCGAGGGGAGAGGGGCTCCATGGGGCGGGCCTGTCGGCATCGGGGCATCCCCGGTGTGGGGTTGGGTAGAAAGCCACCGAAATCGGGGCAGCCCCGGCGCGGGGGGGTAGAAAGCTGCCAAAATCCGGGTGGTCCTGGCGCGGGGAAGGGGAGAGCCACAGAAATTGGGGCGGTCCCGGCACAGGGGGGATAGAAAACCACAGAAATTGGGGCGGCCGCCGCTTGGGGAGGGGGGGAGCCGCCGAAATCGGGGCAGCGGCGGCACGGGGCCTGCCAGCATCGGGTCACGTGGAGCGCCAGGGGACTCCTGGAGAAGCAGGGCCCCGGGGACACTCCACGGAGCGGCGGCAGCCATGCCCCATCCCCAGAGACGCTCCACGGAGTGGCGGCGGCCGTGCCCCGTCCCCGGGGACTCTCCACCGAGCGGCGGCAGCCATGCCCCATTCCCGGGGACGCTCCACGGAGTGGTGGCAGCCATGCCCGGGCCCCGATGACGCTCCAAGGAGCGGCGGTGGCCATGCCCGGGCCCTGGGTATGCTCCCCGGAGTGGCAGCAGTCATGCCCTGGCCCCATCGGGTACAGGCTGGCCCGGGGGCCAATGGCCGCCGGGTTGAGGCAGGGCCTTGGCCAGCAAACATGCAGGGGGAGCTGGAGGTGGAGCCTCACTGCAAAAAACAAAAGTGCGCCTTATAGTCCGGTGCGCCTTATCTGATCTACATGTTGCGAATTTTGCTGGCTGTCGGCGGGTGCGCCTCATAGTCTGGTGCGCCTTATAGTCTGGTGCGCCTTATGGTCGTGAAATTACTGTACTTTTAATTTCTGTAAAATGCTCAGTACCTTTAATAATGGGACTTTTAGAGACAAAAAAAAGACTGATAGTTCTGCTATCCTCTTCTTTATCTCCTTTAGTTCATGTTCCCTCTGTACTGTGCTACTTCTTGGCTGCTTTATTTATGAACTTTCTTCAGTGCCTTTAAATCTGTATAGCCTAGATGTCAAGGGCAAATGCCCAGTCCGTGGAATGTAGTTTTTAAGTTCTTCAGCTTTCCTCTGAGGTGTTATATGATGACTATGGTAAATTGTAACTAAAGGCTTTATAATGCACTTTTACAAAAACAAACAAACCCAAAGCCCTCAATAGGTCACAATTAAATTGTGAGCAGTATGGACATGCAATCAGATATCTGTAACATCTTGCCCTGCTTGTTTGACAGCAGACTCAGAATTCTACCTCATTTACCTTTCGTCAGTATCAGGTGACCTGTTGTGATGCCAGAAACAGCTTGTTTTTGTAAAACTGATAACAATGATGACTTTTTTTTCCCTTGGGGTATGCAGCACAATAAAATGTTCTCTCTTAAAATTTCTAAGCCATACCAAGCAGAAAAAAAGAAGTAGTGTATGTCACAATAACCACAAACTTTAATTCTAGCTTGGAGATGTTCTTGGGGGTTTTTCTAGTTCATCAGCCAATGCTGAGTCAGTGAAGCATGTTATTTCTTCTGTTGTATCCTTGACACATGCTCATGAATAATGTGAAAGGTTGTCTTCCTCTTTTTAAATAAATTGGGAAACACTATAAAGAGCAAGTGAGCAGATGATAGGATATATAGTAGGGTTTTATGTCTGTGGGAACAACAGCATAGAATCATAAAGAGACTTCATTTTTTGACTCACTGTTTCACAACTAGACTTTGGTATTATGCAATCCAGGAAAACAAAAGAATGGAATTATCCTCCAATGTGCACAAGGATAGGAGGCTGAAGAAGCCTAGAGGAAAACATAAAAGCCTGTCAGGAAAAAGAATTGTGAGATGAGTGTCAACAGTCCCAACCCATCACAACCATTATATTCAAGAAAACATATGCAGAGCTTTCTCCTGAATTTGAAGTAAAACAAATGGTTGTGGGTAAGGGAGATATTAATGATGAAGTACATTTATTAGTCCAGAAAACCATGAAACAACTTGAATAATTTATCTCCTTCTTCTCATCTTTATTTGGTGAACTCTAAAACAAACAAAAGAACCCCATGAATATATTAGATGATACTTATGATGTCAAACATTTAAGTGAAAAAAAAGACAAGCAAATTCTTGAAATAATTTTTTTTATTCTGCCACATCATATTCCACATAAATAAATATTCTAATGGTTCTGGAAAGCAGTGAAATGAAAGTGGTGAGAATGATTATAAAAAAAAGGGGCAAGGAGCATAGATGTTGAATGAGGAAGAAAATCTGATGCCAATTAATATTGTTGTTGCTATAATTCTATTTTCTCCCCTCACCTAATATGAAGGGTTAAAAAGATTCCCTTTTTTTTGAAGCACAAAACTGGTTATGAGGTGTAAAACACATCCTAATCATAAGATATGCCTGAATTCAACATAGAGAATGTCTACAGGACTAGAAAATATTTTTTTAAGACTATAATGTGAACATACTGAATGAGGATCCTCATCCTGGCAAGACATGAGCTCTATGAAATTTTTCTTTCTTCATATATTTAAGGAATGATGCAAGTACTAACTTTGTTTATCCATACAAAGGTCACCATGATAGAAGAATGTCATTAATATCTCCTAAGATGGCAACAATTATTTCAAAATTATTTTTTAAAAAAATTATTTTCATTCTTATTTTCCTGACAGTGAATTACAAAAAACAGATGTCACCTCAATTACTGCATGAAATGCATATGAATCTCTCAAAAAAAAAAAAAAATTGTATCGATTTTTTTGACTCATCAGCAGGATAATGGAGTGTTGAATCATCCCTTTATTGAGTCTAGTGTACAACTGTGACATAGAATGCAGGCTGCTATTTCACTTATCTATTTACAACTTCCTAGGAAATAAAAGGCAACTTTTAAGTCAGATCCTTTTCTGGCTTTAAGAGCCATTACATTAAAGAAAGAGTCAAAGCATCAGCTAAGTGTAAAAGCATAAATCAAGTTGACATCCATGAGACATGAGAACATCAATCAAACTGACATGATTTAAATTATAGTACATATACATGAAGCCTTAGACTGACTGTAATTCTGAAATGTTTCTTTTTCTGAATAAAAGAAATTAAGGAGACATGACAATATATAAAATTTCAATAGGCAGGCTCTATCCACAGAGGTGTTTCACCCCTCTGATTTTTTTTTTTTTTGTGGGCCTCCTCTAGGCCTGCTGCAACAAATCTGTGTCTTCCCTGTGCTGAGTGCTCTGGAGACAAATACTCCATTTAGGGTCTCACCAGTGAAGAGAAGAGGGTTCCTTTGTCTGAGTAATAAAAGCATCAACAGGCACACAGACTTGATAAATTTTAAAAAGTGATCATGTTGCTCACAGTTTATATCATAAGAATCCTTTTTAATTCCCTAGAGTTAGTCTCACTGAAGTTATATCTACTTATAACAGTGATACTAGCTCAAGGAAAAAATTCTCCAAAAATCCCCTCCAAAATAAAACCCCCACTCAGTAAAAAGCCCCTTGTGACAATATGTGTTTTTCAGTGGCATAAGTTTTATTTGATGATTCAATCTAAACAAAGCATTGTAAGGAAACACTGATATATCTAAAATTGCAGAGATACACAGTCTTACTAATGCCTTATCATTGAACTTTTAAATGGTTTTCTCTTGTAACGTGTCACTTTAATGTTGGAAGAACTAGTACTTAAAATGATTTTAGGCAGTCCAGTGGGTAAATCCAAGTGTAAGAGTGCTCAGAACGCTTGGATTTCAGTGTCATCTCTGTTTCTCTTTAGAGGTAATTAATTCCTGCTCATTTCACAGTGTTACTGCCCTGCTTAGTTATATTATAAATTCTGGTGTGGAGACTGTCTCTTAGTAGGCCTAATTTTCTTTGAAGTTATTATTAAATTTTATAGCAAAATCAGTTTTTTTGGTCAGGATATCAATGGTCCAATTTTAATGGATGGTGTATGAATACTAGTTAAAATGAGATTTTAGGACAATCATGTGTGCAATGGGATTATGGCCTCATTAATTTTGTATGTTTGCATAAAAGACATAATCATGTAGGTGTTCTTTTGCTGCAACCTGTCTCTTGTAAAATTTTCTAAATTCCACTAAGGATTCATTCACTTAATTGAGTGATGTTTTTGTTCTCAAACACATTTGAAAGTGGCATGGAAGAAGGTTTTTGTCAGAATTTGCTTTGTGAACACTACTATGTATCTTGAAACAAGTTTATTTACAACAGGGGTGATTGTACTAGATTTATGACTACATATTCTCCTATTCTTTCATTAAATCACCATCTATTCCCCTTGAAATACTTTGGTTTTAGGCAGCCTTCTAAGCTCCAATATCTAGGCAAGGCAGATATTTCTGAGAACTGAGGGAAACTGGCAAAATACATGTAAAACAGCATCTCAGATTGGGTTTTTATGACAAGGACCTTTGACACTAAACAATGTCTTCCACTTTAAAACTCAGAGTTGGGAAGAGAGTACATGCAGTCAGGAAGCAAAATGACCTAGATAAAGGTGCACTACAAGTGTATTTTTTATTAGTTCTGTAATGTAGAAATTATAGTACAGAAAAATAACACAAATAATCAAAAAGTACATCTGTCACGTACAAAATGTGAATTATTTTGTGTAGTAGATAATTCATGTACATAATAAATGTGAGGCTTATCTTTGTGCTGTGCCATCTGGAATCCAGCCATTTCTATCAGAATGTTTATTTCCACATGCTTTCAGTTTTGCTTCACTTTCCACTCTCCTTCCTGAAAGAAATTAATCAAAATTGCACTCTCTAAACCTCAGAACACTGAAAATCTGTCTTGCAATATTTAATTACAGTTCAGATCTAGCCTGTAACCTAGATTAGTGTTCTGGGCTTTGGGAGAATGTTTACTGGGATGTGGGTGTGGGATTGCTGAGAAAAAAAGCAGCAGGTACAATATTAAAAGATGCATTTACTCTGACTTCAGATTGGTACTTATATGAAGTATCAGCCTGAACATTTTGTTAGAGACTTCTATGAGCTTTGAGTTTGCTGGCACAGAAATTCAGTTTAGCTGGTAACAGTTATTACAGTCTGTTCTTATTTCCTTGTAGAAATGAGTATTCACATAAAACCCAAGGCCTTAATGGCATGTTTTTGAAGTGGAAAGGGGGAGAATGTATCTTTGCTGATGAAAGTATCTTTACAATAAGTTCAGCTCTGTCAAATTCGGTTTACCACATTGCAGTTTTTCTGCACATTAATATGACACTGGATGTACAGTAAATATAAATCAAATTTAAATTAATAACCTTGTGTGAGGAGAGGTAGAAATGCCTGCATACTGATTAAAAGGCTCTGCTGGAAGACTTCTGGTCCATCTGAGAGTTAAAATCACAGAATATTAGTGTTAATTCATGTTACTGATATAAATTATCTCCAGAATTTACAATGAAGGAGAGCCATGCATTGCTTGGCCTCCCTTCTTAGCTTTTACCTATTCTTTTTAATACTTACTCATTCTTTCTTTGAAAAGAATGCTATTCATGTGGTAAGAATATTGCTGGATGTCATCTCATAATAATGTGGGATTATCTGTATTACAGTAATTTCACGAATATAAGCCGCACCATTTTAACTAAAATTTTGCTCCCACACCGGAAATGCAGTTTGCATTCAGGGGCGACTAATATGTGAATAATTTTCTGACATTTCCAACCCCTGAAGTGGAAACCGAGGTGCTGAGTCGAGCAATCTGCCAGTAAAAGCCGGCATTTCACGATTGTTACAAATTGTTACTCTGTTGTGCCACGGGTGGAGCTGGCTCCCTGCAGGCAGCACGGGGGACGGGGGAGGTTCTTCCTTCCCTCCTCTGCCACAGCCCGAGGGAGAGACGAGGGGGACCCGTGCTGTCATCGCCTCGGCCCGTGGGGTAAGCGGGGGACTCCTGCCCCCGCCTGCCGCGGCAGGAGCAGGCAGGCTGCGTCCCCGCCCGCCGCTGCCATGGGAGCAGGGGTGGCTTCATCCCTGCCTGCCACAGGAGCAGGGGTGGCTCTGTCCCCGCCCGCCGCTGCCATGGGAGTGGGGAGGGCTCCGTCCCCGCCCGCCGCCTCCACGGGGAATGGGGGTGGCTCTGTCCCTGCCTGCCGCTGCCATGGGAGCAGGGGTGCTCTGTCCCTGCCCGCCACCACGGGAGCAGTGGTAGGGCTCTGTCCTGGCCCCGTTGGCAGCCCCGAGCGGGCCGAGCCTGCACAGCCTTAGCTGAGCCAGTAAAACCCCTGCCATGCTGCGATTCTGTTACTATTTGGCAACTTTGTTGCACGCGGGTCCTCGCTGTGAACGACAGAGCGGCTTATACTCAGGTGCGGCTTATTTAAGGACCAAAACCAAAATGTTTGCCAACACCCAGAGATGCGGCTTATAGTCCGTGTGGCTTATATTTGTGAAATTACTATACTTTTACTGGCCAGATAATATTTAGGCAAAAGTTTTTGTTTTCCAGAAATTTTCAATCCATGATCACTTTTAATAGATGATGCCTTGGTATTTTATATCTAGTTTGTATTCTGTTATCTGGTAATAAAAATATAGACGAGGAACAAAATAATTTTTAAATGTGTTTTCAATTGAAATCAAGGTCGTAATTCACACTATAAATCATCTGGACTTGTTCATCTGTGTTCTGCTTTTCTTTTCAGATGTGTCATGTTTCTGACAAATGAGTTTATTTACTTTGAATTTAATTGATCTGCAAATGAGCAAAGATCCAGCTTCAGAACTCACGTATAAGGGTTATAGAAGTATTTGCAATTTTTTTCTTAAATTACAGAACAGTACATTTTCACTTCATGCACTTATTTTTTTAGTTCACTCACTCTTATCCCTTTCACTTTGGACAAGATGCCAACCAGCAAAGTGCCAATTCTTGTTTAACCCTTAATGTATTGCCTTTTATGTTAATAATTAGTTAGATTGATCTCTACCCTCTTCCATACCTTCTTAGTAACTGCTTTCTGATTTGTCTGGTAGTTGTGTTCCATCAATTCATAAAAATCAAGTGCTGGGTCAAAAGAGGTGCTTTTCCATTCCGCACCATTTCTTAGTTCCTCCAAATTTCTCCACAAGTAACATTATTATTTTCAGTATCTGGTGGCACAGATGGGTGGCTTTAGACAGTCCATTCAACTAATCACTTTGAATTGTGGCAAATCATCTCGTGTGTGAAGTTTCATCAATAATATGCACTTTGAGTTGTAATCCTTGCTTTTAAATTCAGTACAAGTCTCCATATAATTTCTCCACAACACTGTTTGAGTGAAGAAGGGGCCTCAGCTGATTCCACAACATGCTCCATCTGCTCTCCTGGAGAAAGCAAATGGCTTCAAACCTGAAGCTCAGCTGTGGTCCAGCTGTCAGCTTCTCCCACTTGCAGTGTCAATGCACAGGGGTGTCCTGGCAGATCCATCAGTGTTTGCTGTGATCTCCCTTGCTAACCCATTCATACCAAAATTAGTATGCACTGTGGCCATATTTAGTAAGCCATGAGAAGGTCAAGCACTAAACTAACAATTTGATTTCCAGTGTTCCAATTTCTCAGCCCTCTAAGTAATTAAGCTTTCTGTTGCCATCACTAATTTAGTACTCCCAAAGTTCACTTAGATAGCCCCCACATCAAGATGCTTTCCTCACTGAAATGACCAAAAAGATGAGTACAATCCTAGCAGAGTATGATTGCACATACTCTGTACTCATACTCACCCATACACCTGGAACACATAGCTGGGATAAATCCAATCTTTGAAAATTACTGAAGTTCTCTTATGTCTCTGTGACTTCTCCTGTCCTAGATAAATACTTAAGGGAAGATTAAAGTTCTATTCACAGTTATAGCTGATAGTGGCTCTTGACTTGCATATGTCAAGCTTCCTTCTGTCAATGTTAAAATAATTTTTATTAAAATTATTATTCCACCATTCCACCAATTAATTGCAATTATTTCAGAAGCACAAGTTTCAGCTCTTAATTAATTTATTAAATTAATTTAATTGCTAAATTAATTATTTTGTTAAATTTTTTCTTAGTTGCATATATCTACATTGCAATCAAGTGATAATGCTTTACATGTTCAACATTAATAGCTCCATTAACTTATATCTTCAAGCTATATTCTTATTGAAAATGTTAATTATTTGACCTTTTTTTCTTTTTAAATTTTGTTCTTCCAGTATAAGGACTGGAAACTGAACAAATAAATGGAAGATTACCTAAAGGAGATGATCCTTTACAAGAAAAGTTCACCAAGCTGTGAAATCCCTATACTTAACCTCTCTTCTGTTATTGGCAAAGCAGCCAAAAGTCCAGCAAGCTGTTTGACTAACACTTGGCTCTCCTCTGAACACCTCTCCTTCTTCCCTTCTGGTTTCCAGTCCCCTGAGGACCAGGTCCTAGAAGGCAGCACGTGATGCTGCAATCTTTACTTGGCTTTGGTGTGGTAATTTATTCTAAGTGAGGACACTCAGTGACGAGATGGACTTTCTTGGCTGGGGTTATGGCAAGGATAAAGACATGCATGAGACACTTGGCAGAAAAATGTACTACTGTGCTGTATGCATATGTCATCTTAGGGATGGACTTAGCACCCCAACCAACCTCTTCCTAATTTTTTCCCATAAACAGTTACAGATGCTTAGCTGTGTTCAGTATAACTTTTCATTTCTGTGTGCTTTGGGCGCCTGCATTCAGTCACTGTTAGATTCACTTGTCTCAGTTAGAGAAAATGAGCTCATGAATTTTCATTCATACAAGCCCATTCCATAAACACGTTTCTGGCCAATCTCTGTGAAAGACTATGAGGTTCTGTGTCCCTTATATGTAAAAATATTAATTGCTCTTCTTTTCTATCTGTTGCTTTTGAAAACATGTTACTGAGAGAATGAAACCAGCTAAAATGCTTTCCGTATAATATTTTTTTTTGCTGGGATGGAAACGTAGTATTTAAAAATAAATTTTTTTTTAGATTCCAGTCTCTGTACAGATGAATATGATTCATAAACAGTGCCTGGCCTCACTTCAAAGGAGCTTAGGCACCCAAGAATAGTCTGAGCTCACCCCACACAATTTACCATGGTAAATATCTAGCAGTGTCTGCAAAACTGCAGGTCATCACTGACCATCAGCCGTGGGGCTCTAATAAATGCATAATGCTGCACAGATTATTGTGGTGCTACCAAAATTATGGTACTAATAACTCTCAAACTCTAGGAGGAAATATTTTTCCTATAGTAGTGCTGCCTAGCTGCTATTTTTTAAGGCTCTTATGCATGACTTTCCTCTTTCTCAAATATACACACAGATTTCTAAACCTTCCCATCCTGAGGTCTTTTCTTCTCTTCATGAAAATATTCAACAATGATAAAAATGTTCATAATACAAGTTAAGCAATTTTGCTCATAAGTTTCTCTCAGAAAAAAAAGCTCTGTATATCAACAATATTAACTACTGACTCATTTAATATAGAAGCCAGCTAAACCATTGATTGGAAATTACTGCTTTGTCGAAGTGGTTTTAACAGTCATTTAAATAAAACAGCATTGCTCTGAGAGTTGTTAATAAAAACCATAATGTTTTATGTGTAGTTTTGTACAGTTATGCTCATCTTTCTGAGTAACAGACTTTTGAACTAGACTTCTGCCTCTTAATATTTTGTTATTTTCCAATTTCTGGACTTCTAACACTCAGTTTGGAAATTCTGCATTACTTACGGGAAATAACCGGTTGAATTCCTTCATTGAAGAAATAGGCAGTTGAATTTGAAAGTCTTATTTATTACTGATCTGTTTGTTGTATTGCTAAGCTGAATCTTGAAAACAAAATTACACAGTAGAAAGTGAAAAGTTTTAAAGTGGTTTGGATTAAAATTATATTCATATAAGTAATTATAGAGAAATGATAGAACTTTCAATTCTTGATGAAGTAGGGAAGGGAGTCTATCTTGGATTTCAGGAGTGTGGACTTTGTCTTGTTCAGGATACTGGCTCAGACACCTGAGCTGAACAGGGAGCTTCCACACAAACTCAGGAAAAAAAAATAAGAGCGTTTTTCACCTTGTCCTGGCTCTGGCCAGCATAGGGTTAACTTTTGCAGCAGCTGGGAAGGGCAGGACCAGGACCCCGGGGCTATTCTCTACCCCCTCAACCATGTGCAGGGTTTATGTCTTTCTTCTGGTTTGCCAGCTGTGCAGTTGGGTGGCACCAGGTTCCACATGATGAGCACGCTCACAGGAACAGTTGGATGCAGAAGTGAACATTGTCAACCAGGAAGAAGAAAGGCTGAAGTACTTAATGCTTTCTTTGTCCCAGTCTGTAACACTGGGAAGGGTTGCCATGAGGGCAGCCAGTCCTCTTAGCTGGTAGACAGGGACTGGGAGGAGACTAGACTCTGTAATCCAGGAGGAGGTAGGCAGTGACCTGCTGAGCCATTTACACACTCATAAATCTCTGGGAGCGGATGGGATTCATTCAAAGGGAGATAGCAGCAGGGCTTGCCTAAACCACCCTCCGTAATTTGTCATCAGTCCTGGCTCACTGGGGAGGTCCCAAGTGACTGGAGGTTGGCCAATGTGATGCCCATCCACAGAATGGGCAGGAGAGGATCCAGGGAGTTGGTGGTCTGACCTCAGGGCCCAAGAAGCTCATGAAAAAATCATCTTGAGTTTAATCACACAACACATATGGGACAACCAAGGGATCAGGCTTGGTTTGTTTTCCTGATATTTGAAAAACTGTCATTTCCTGTCATTTGAAAAAACAAAAAAAGTCTAATTTAGGATTGTGAAAATACGTGAGCTATTCAATTTTTCTATTTTGAGATAAAAAGGTTGAAAAAGAAGCTGAGTGTAATTTTACATGGCCAAGCTCTTTAGTAGGAAAGTACACATATGTGCATTTAGAGTAAAGATTTGATTGCTTTATGTAGGTTTTCTTTCGCCTAAACATATTATGTCCAACATGATCTTAAAACATTTTTGCAAGAAAGATCAGATAAAATTTTGGAGCTGTTGCCAGGAATTTAAGTCCTTCACCAAATATATTATATTGTTCTACTATTTTCATTTGAACCTAATACTTCTGTCTGTAGCGTATAAGTGGTTTTGCTGTGACAGGAAGCAGAAACAGTTCTCAGAAAAAACTGAAACGTTTGCTCTGCCTTCTTCCTCTCTTTTGTATCTCTTTTCTTTCTCCCCCTCTCCTTCATAGGTAGCCAAAATTCACTAGAAGCAGAGTAGGCTGGAAGAAACCATGAAAAGTAAAGCAATTGCAGCTGTGGTGTTGAGGAAACCGGTGCTGGAAGCATCTGGCCCTGCAGTTCCCTCACTTCAGCAGGAAGTAATCTCTAAGGATTCTACAGTGGTTTTGGATTTTGGGGCTTTATTCCTACTCTGTTCATATATCTTGTTCCCTGGACCCAAAGATTAATCTTTAGGTATTTGAAAAGTATGGACAGCCTGGAAAAGGAAGATACAGGAACTAAATTATAAACAGTACTTCTACACCAGCAGTAGCAAGTAACTTTCTAACTACTATGCCAAGTAAGACTGCATGGGAAGTTAAAAGAATGCGCCTTTATTTCTGGAAGAATATGGGTGGAGAGATTTTTGAAGAGACCGGGACCTCTGTATTTAGGTGTCTGACTTCAGATAATTCGTAGATCCTGACTTTAGTGAGTATATACTCTGTTGTAGAGTGTAATACAGCAGAATAGAGTCTTGATTGCCTTAATGGTTAAACTGACTGATGTCTGCAGTAACTTTGTCTCAAACCTGTCTTTTAATGCGCACTTTCGTAGAATAAAAGTACTTTACTTTTGTGGGTTGACCATGTCTATTTTTTTCTACTGGTATTAGCAAGACCAGTGGCAAGTCGTCATGTCCAGATGTTTGTTAGACTAGCTTTATATATAAAGGGTATTTTGATGAATTTGGTAAAAGACCTAAGGTACGGCCAAGACTTCAAGAGCATATTAACCCTCCAACATTTATAACTGTATTGTATCTAGAGGATGTTTCTCACGTGGAGTATTAGGTCTATCACAAGCCCAAGATTGTCCAAGACAGTATTTCTTACCTCCAGAGGAATATGAATGATCCCTCTGAATGACAAGTGGAGATAATGGGTTCAGTAGTGGCAAAAAATATCTCAGATTTTCTGTTGGACTCTTTGTGACTCTCTGTGTTTCAACTGTAAGTTTTGGGTAACCTGAAGATGTTCCTGGTAAGATGGAGACAATATCACCATTCTCTTCCCCTGAAAGCCTTGATATGGAATAGTTCTCTCTTTTAACTTGGATATGTGAGTTCAGTGAGTGGACAGAAATAAGGAAAGTTACCATCACAGCAGCAATTTTAAAATTGTATATGTGAATTAATTTCTGAGAATTAATAACATGAAATACAATAGGATTTTTTTGTTATCCTTACTCTTATGAATAGACAAATAACCATTGAAGGTGAGATTGTCTAGTTTCCTCAATAAGAAGTGCTATATATTGTAGTTTAGATTTGGCATTCCCCTGAAAATTTTTGCTCACAGCAATTGTACTGAATAGAGGATAAATTGCCTTTTACTCTTCTTTTTGAACCTTACATTTACTGAATCTCTAGAAAAGCCTATGTGGTATTCTTTCAAACAGAAATATGGCAGTTCTATGTTAAGTCAATTAAGAAAATATTTTGAATTATTCTCAGGCACACAAATCAATTGGAATCAGTTAATATAATTTCCAGCTGATTCTTGGCAAGGCCTTTCTGGCCCAAATGTGATAAAGAATGAAGTAATAGTCCTTTAAATGGAAAGAAAGTTTTATGAAGGCAAATTTTCACCACTTATAAGGTCAACAAATTAAGTCAAAATTGTAATGTAATTTATGGTTTAATTAACAAGTAGGTAAAATGTGCTAATGAATTAAAATAACAGTTTTTTGTATTGACATATACAGAACAGCCAGTAACTTGTTCCTCTACTTCCTGTGAGAATCACATTAAAAATACAGATTTTGGTAATTAATTTGCTGAGTGCAAAAATGTTCTTAAAAAAGTTAAATTTATAACATTCATATACATGTTACATAGATTTTGTATCAGCTAAGAACATTAACTGCATGATAGGATACCATAGGATGTAATATTATAATCAGGAAACTTTTCTGCTGTTAAAAGTTCATTAGAGTGAAGCAGTGGCTACTTTAATTGGTCTGTTAGGTGAGATACATACTGAGAATAAACATGGTCCAGAAACTTGAGATGTATCAGAAATGTTTGATTTGAATATTATTGGGAATCTGAAAGTTATCCATACCCTTATCTTTAGATTACTATAATTTTTAAGTCTCAAATAATTCAAGGGAAGTAATGATTTAGTTTGGGAGAATATACTGATATTTTCTATAAAATCCAGATCAGCATGTAACACAACATTCTACTGTGGACTTTATTTTTTTGCCTTTTCTTATCCTCTTGAATTCAGGTACATATGAAAAAGAAAAAAAAAAATCATTTATCAGTTAGTATGTAGTTGTAAAAATGGATGTGTAAGAAGAAGAACTGGGAATGAGGGACAGAAGCAGGAGGTGCCATGCACTGGTTTGAAAACTCATGAACCTATGGCCTTCAAGGCTGAAGTTCAAGGCAAAATTTATTCAGTTTTACTTGTATGTTGGCACAACTACTTCTGCGGAGATCTGTGAAGAACTTTTTGAAGACTATAGCAAAAATTTCTATGGAGATTTGATATTAGGAAACCATCTCATAAATTGTAAACTACCTTTTATTGTATTAAAAGAATTATAAACACATAATGAGAGGAGAACATCATGTGATGAATATGCAGTTTTTTCTTGTCTAATGGCTATTAATGCACTTCTGACGACCATTAAATAAAAAACTGAAGAGCTCAAAAAGCAGGTTTTTAAAAACATTTTCATAAACTAAAAATTATCTTTCAAAATGTTTTGTGCTGAGTCTGCATGTCAGTTTATTTTTACTTTCAGAATAGGCTGGGAAAAGAGATCTGCAAAGTGTTGGATGTTGTGCCTGAATGCCTGTCCATTTCCTTTAAGCTTTACCAGCTACATTTATTTGCTTAGTGCTTTCTATATAGCATTTTTCAGTGCTGTCTTCTGTCAATGATATATTATTGTATACTATCTGGATACATTCACTGTAATTGAATTCAGCTGCAAATTTTAACACAGAAATAACAAATTCCTTCAGGAACAATTCTATAGAGAAAATACAATTTCTTCCTTCTCTTCCCCATCGATTTGTGATTATTTTCAATGTTTACTTTGAATTGAAAATGCTGCAGAATCTGTCTTCTCAGTTGAGTTTCTAATGATGCTGGAAAACAGAGAAATGTTTTCAAGCAAGTATCTGTTGGGAAAAAGAATCCATTGAGATCAACTGAAAGAATAATTGAGGGATCAGCTTGATTATTGAAATTGGAGGACAGAATCTTGACAAGATCTGGAGGAAAGATCTGATTCACCAGTAATTTTTTCTCGTGAAAAGATGTCTCAGTATGTGGAAAAGACTTCAGCAAGGGCCATGAAGTTTGATGTAAGATTATCAGTTCTTCCAGGGATGGAAATATACAAGTTAGCAAAATAGAACAACACAGAATCTCAGTGGGATGCTAGTTTGCACAACATGTATTAAAACATTTCTATGAATAAAATTGCAACTTTCTGTAAAGAAATAATTTAAATAATCTTTCTTTTTCAGTGTAAGATGGAAATGATGTGTTTTTAAAATATTTGGTTTTGATCAAAAATTTGAACTCTCTGGAAATAGTATACTAATTGTAATCCTGTCATATATGAAGACATATAATGAGATAAACAGCATTCCATAATTTTAATGATACACTGGGGAAAACACTGTACATGTATCTTAATGAAATTATGATTCTATTAAACCAGGAGAGGAAGAAACTTTATTCCAAAATTATATCAAGGACAGCTGATAAGTAAGTTGGAAAGACTTGTGACTGTACTTTACTCCCAAGTAACTTACTCCAAAGTTTGGGGTTCTTCACATAGGGAAGTGGTGAACATGGGAGTCCTCTGAAGCTTATCTTTCAAATAGAAAACCTATGACTTTCCTTGATATGAAGAAAGAAGACTCCTGATGACTTTTAAGAGCTTGTTAAAGTTTGGTAATGATTCTAAAGCTCTGCAGATAAAGGCAAGTTGTAGTTAGCCGAAGCCGATCGGAAGACCTCGGGCTGTACGAGGAGGCAGCACCCTTCCCCCCCATGAAGGAAATGACGTGGGCGCACCGTGGCTATTTAAGCAGGTGCCCAGAGGAAATAAAGCGCATTTCACCGTTCACCATATTGGCGTCACGCGTGATCTGCCCGGTCA
>PYHW01010846.1:2965648-2977453 GCA_013186435.1 Turdus rufiventris
AAAAAAAAAAAAAAAGGAAAAAAAGGTGTTTCTTTTGGTAACAAAGTTGGTAACAAAGATTGTTCCACAACTTGTATCAGTTCTGATGTGCTAGATACAATCCCCAACGCGAATTAGATATCTTGGTTATCACTGGCTTGACACATTTCCTACTGCTAGCTTTTTTTACATGTTGAAACTGGACGAAGAATTGTGATGGTTCTACCTACAGAAACGTAACTGCACTGATGTAATCTTTCATCATGCCACAGGAGACTCCACTAGTATAAAAATGTCTGTTTACACCAAGCAGGATTTCTTCTGTTATCATAAGTTAAGAAGAAAAGAATATCTTTATTCTGGACTAAATGTTTACAGAAGACTTTATTGGCTTAAAGACATCACTACACAGAAGAAGCTGAAGTGTAGATATGAAGTTTTACCTAATATTTTAAGTCATTGCTATCACTTAACAGCATGCAAACAATCATCATTAAGACCCCTATTTTTGGAGAGTTGCTGTGATACTGTTTGCAAAATACTTATGACATTGCTATTGCCAATACGTAGACACTAACTCCACTTTTTATGAAGAGTAGCTAATTAAAAATATTGCTGTTACATTACTTGTTACTTTGTGAATACAGAAAATTTCTAATACATTATGCAATATAAGAGAAAGATTTTTGATATCTCCCTACTGTGATCTCTATCCCACAGGTTTCCTATATGTTCATTAACATTTTCATGAAATCTCTGCAGTATTTTGCCACCAAGCACGTGACATTGCTTTCAAAGTCTTAATGCTTTAATATGTTGGTGAAATCCTACTTGATTTTCTTTGGATAAAATAAGATTTAAATATCTTTTTTATGCAAATGTATTGTGCTGCATTGTGCTTGCATCCAAAAATGATTTTTGGTTTTGCATGTTGAATTTAAAGAGAGAATGCTATTTCTTGTGGTTTTTGCTATAGTCTGTCTGTTTAATTAAGTTCTGTTTTGTTTCATGCAGTTCATATTATTCTTCTTAAAAAGCGTGGAATTTTCTGGCTTCTGCAAGACTGCTTATACCAGCAATATCCTATAATGCTAAGTGTTTAAACTCTAAGCTGTGCACAGAAAACATTAACAGCATATAAGTTATTTCTAATGCCATTAAACAGTAAAAGAATGGTTACTTTTCCTTTTCAGCCTTCTTTATGACACACCTTGTTGAATGAAATGTAGTTAGAAAACCTGTTTTTGCATTCCATCACAGAAATTTAAAGTGAAAGAAGATGTCTAGGTAAGATTAGTCAAAGCATGGAATATGAAAACAGAGCCCAATGAAGAAACTTATGAAAAGTTGAACCAGGAAAACAAGGTTCTCAGTTGTTCTCCAGACTTTCTTCTGGCTTATTTTTAATGCATTTAGCTGTTAAACCCAGAAAGAAAACTTTGAAAATCAACTGTCCATTTGAATTTTTATGGAGCTTGGATACTTGTTCCAAAATAGGGCAGCCAAAATTACTCTTTTATGACAAGTATAGACAACATGGGTAGAGGTTTGCAATAGTCTGTCTTAACATTTAATGTGAATTTTAGTTAGGGAATTTTATTTAAAGAAACCTCTAAAGATATCTTAAATTTTGGAAAACTGTGTATCATTAGTGTCATGGTGCATCATTTTCACATGGGAAAATCAAGCTGCTTCATAAATCATCCAGACTGCAATTCTCAAGGGTGAGATAACTACAGTAATTTCACGGCTATAAGGCGCACCCTTTTGACTTAAATTTTTCCCCGAACCCAGAAGTGCGCCTTATAGTCTGGTGCACCTTATATGATGTACACAGTTGCATTTGCCAACCCAGAAGTGCGAGCTGTGACCGCCCCAAGCTGCAGGAGTCGCGGCACCCTGCAAGCCACCGCAGCCCCGGCACTGCGGGAGACCTGTGCCCCCACAAGCCACGGGAGCCCTGTGCCATAGGAGCCCCATGCCGTGAGGGGGAGGAGGCATCACGGAGCCGCGAGGAACAGGTGGCACTGCGGAGCTGTGAGGGGGAACGGCACGGCGGCAGCACTGAGACGCGGGGGACTGGGGGTACGGCGGCTGCTCTGAGCCAAGCGAGAGACGGGCGGCAGGGCGGCCGTGCCACCGAGACGAGTGAGGGACGGGAGGCAGGGAGAGGGCACCGAGCTGAGTGAGGGACAGGGGGCACGGCGGCGGTGGCACCGAGCCGAGCAAAGGACGGGCGGCAGGGTGGTCATGCCACTAAGCTGAGCGAGGGACAAGCGTCAGGCTGGCTCCCTGGAGCCACGAGGGGGAGGCGGCCCCGTGGCTGTGCTTAGCCGCACCAGCCAGCACTGGGGGTGGGCTGGAGTGCCAGGGCCCACTGCACTGGGAGGGCACCTGGGGCTGCCTTTGAAAGCCTATGACGATTTGTGAAAAATGTTTCCAAATTGAGCACCTGCCAGTAAACTCCACAATCACGGGTTTCTGTTACTAATTTGTTACTTTGTTGCGCATGGCACGGATCTTCACGGCAAAAAAAAAGTGTGCCCTATAGTCCGCTGCACCTTATATGATCTACAAAGTTGTGAAATTTGTCGATTCCCGGGGAGTGCGCCTTATAGTCTGGTGCACCTTATGGTCATGAAATTACTGTACATGTTCTTGGTGACTGTCTCAAAAGCAAATACTTTCTCTTTTTTCTCACTTCGGCATTTTTGTAGTGAGAAGTGACACTTTTAGGCAAGTATTCATGGAATATCATCTTTTTTTTGAAAAATATTTTCTAAGAAACTATTTATAAAATATTAAACATCCTTTTATTTTCTATGGATATTATGTTGTGTGTCACCAAAGTATGTAAGAAGAGGCTATAATTAAAGTTTGTCCTATATAAAAATAAATATACCATTTATATTTATATTTGACAATATTTGGGATTTAAGGAATATTTTTAATTTCCATTTAAAACTTTTAGATTCAGGTGCTGTTCTCAATATAGGTAGCATTTAATCTGTAAAAGTTTATTTGATTACATGAAAGCATTGCGGTCCACAACATGTAGGTAATATAAATATACATCAGAATTGAACCATAACAGTTGATACAATCAAGACATTTAACCACAGATGCCTGAAGCATACTCAAAAAATGTCATTCAAAGAAATATTATTAATTTGTGCAAATTGCCTGCCTCGCTTACCTGTGCACTTTGATAGCATTGCTCTTCTGTTGCAATGTATTTCTTACTTAGAAGATTATTTCATTGCATTGAATCACAGAGTTTTTGTTATTGTCCTGAATGTACAGCAAAACTTCAACAAAATTTGTTGATAAAGACATATAATAACTAGATGGTTACAGAAATAACACAAATAAGAGTAATAAATCAATTATGGAATTATGTACATGTGACGGAGCACAATTCATCCTGGGTTACTGTCTAAATATTGATACTTTCTGACAGGTCATTTGAAGCTTGATTAGGGAAATTATTTTTGAAATAAATATGTTGCAAATATGCTGGGCTAGCCTTGGCAATCCACCAGGTGCCTACAAAGCCACTTCATCACTCTTGCTTCTTAGCAGGAAAGAGGCAAAAATAAGATTAATACTCCTGAGCTAAGGTGAGGGGGGTGGAAGGAAAAGCAAAGACTGGACATGGAAACAAATCAAAGCAAAAAGACTCATTTACTGCATCAAGAGGTTAGGTCCAGTTGTTTCCTGGGAAGTATAGTCCCAGAATGCACAGGGCCTGCTTCATAAAACAAAAAATGAGTTATGTCCCCTACTCCCTTCACTCAGTTTTGTGGCTCAGCAAATGTCGTGTGGTATGGAGTATCCCTTTGGTCAGTTTGGTTCAGTCATCCTAGTATGTTGTCTCTCAAATTCCTGTTCATCCCCCACCCACAGGCCTTGAGGAAATTAAAGAGTAGGGGCTGACAAAACAGGTCTGATACTGTGGGAACACTGCTTGGCAGGACCTCAAATACTGATGTGCTAACAGCACTGTTCTGGCCACAAATTCACACAGTGCTCTGTCAAGCTTATGGGAGAAGTTACCTTCATTCCAGACAGACCCAAAAAATATATAAAAAAAATGCAGAGATAGATTTTTCTGAAAATTCTAGACTACATAAGGTCTCTGGTTCAAGTATTCTCTTGATTTTATTTACTAATTTTATTACTTTTTAAAATGTAAAGCAGATTTTTTTATGTTTTGTGGATTTTCCAAGTTTAGTTTTGGAGTTTTAAAATGCTGTGCATGGAAGTTTTACTCAAGTCTGCAGAATTCCTTAAGGCCTGTATTTATAGGTAAATAGTTTCATCAAATTCACATCTTGTTTATGTATTGTCAGAGTTTGAAATATGAATTTTATTTTGTGCTGAGGTTTTCAGGAATCCACCCAATTATATGTTTTAAGATACAAGTCCCTATTTAGGTATTTCAGTGTGACTGACTTGTTAAATTTGTTGAAAGAAAATTGAAAAACTTGCATTGAAAATTGGAAGAATTTCCTTGGACTTCAAAATTTTATAAGAGAAAGTTTTCCCTTCTAGGGATTGAAAAATCAATAAACCAAGCAAGAATAATTGTACTGGAAAGACTGCTTTTGCAGCAAAGCCACTTGAACTTTTTACTTCTGTCTTATTTTGCAGAGGTTGCATAGAGAATTGGTCACAGCTATATACTTACTTTGTAGCTACTTGATAGTAGTTTACTGACTTTTCCTGAACCCCTCAACAATGTGTTTATTTGTGGGCCTCTCATCTAGGTCCAATTATTTTTGTACTGCCAAAAGTATGCAGGAAAGTGTTTTGACTTGTGGTTGCTTGAGTTGCCTCTGACAGTACAGTAATTTCACGATTACAAGCCGCACTGACTATAAGCCGCATCCTCCAGGTGTCGGCAACATTTTGTTCTTTGTTCATACACAAGCTGCACCCAATTATAAGCCACTCTGTTGTTCGCAGCAAGGATCCCCGTGCAACTTTCACAAAGTTGCCAATTAGTAACAGAATCGCAGGATCACAGGGTTTACTGGCAGGTGCTGACCTTGGAAACATTATTTCCAAGTGAAAAAAGATACAGACAACAGCTGCGGCAGCGTACCCTGCAAGTTTTATTTATGAGCGGAAAAAGATACGAACAATAGTGTGGTTGTTTTAGAAGCATTTCCAATGGATCCGCGTCGCCTTTAAACAGCCACTCAGGTGGGCAGCCGGGCAGCCACTTGGGCAAGCAGAGAGCAGGGCAGCTGCTCAGCTGCTTGGGCGAGTGAAGAGCAGGGCAGCCGCTCAGCTGCTCGGGGGGGGGCAGAGAGCAGGGCAGCTGCTTGGGCGAGTGGAGAGCAGGGCAGCCACGCAGCTGCACAAGACTGAAAACACCGAAAAAAATACAGAGAAATATCACAGGCTCAGATCAGCAGCGCCACCCCGTTGCCAGGGCCGCTGGGGGTTCTCATTTCCGGGTTTGAAAATTTCTGAAAATCGTTCATACATAAGCCCCTCCTGAATTCAAGCCATACTTCCGGGTATAGACCAAAATTTTAGTCAATATGGTGTGGCTTGTAATAGTGTAATTACTGTAATTTAGCTGTCTGTGGGCCTAGAGCAGGTAAATATGGAAAGGATTGGCACAGAAGGTGAAAACTGCAGAATGAAATCTCCTTAGCCTTGCTATGTAGAAAATGTTGACCATCACAGTGCCAGTGAATTTTGGCACAAAACAAATGGTGCTCATGCTGCAGCATTACAGACACAAAGACTGTCTTGGTGGTGTTGTATGTGTGATGTGAGAGTGTGTGTGGCCTGAGTTCAGAATCCTGAAGTTTTTTTTGGCTTTATGCTATATAGCAAAATTACTATGCCACAATGAATCCTACCTTATATTTTGTGTGTTTATATATCTGTGAGTGATTATATATGCAGCTTAATATAAACAAAAAATACTATAAAACTTACATGGCTCGTGGATAAAAATCCCTGTGCTGAAAACAAGTGATCTCAACAATTAGATGCATCACCTGACTACTGATTAAACAGATGCTTTCTTTGTGCTAAAGCTTTTATCTTTTTGACAGCACTCTAGGCTCTATGTTTCCATATTCTTTCTTTCACATCACTTAAATTACTTACAAAGTAAATACAACAATACTGTCCAATATCTTGTTTTTTGGTGTCCGTAATTATTTGGGACAGTATATTTCAATCGGCAGTTGCTGACTCAAAAGACTTACTTTCATATCCATGGTTCATTACATACCTGCAAATCATGCAATAAAAAGAGTTCAAGAAATTATTTGGTAAAAAAGGAGAAAAGCTACTCATCGAACAATTAAGTAAAAATTTATAGTGTCCTCATGTTTTTGGCAGTGTTGACTTAGGCATGAAAATTAAAATCTGTTCTGCTGTTCATGGAAAATAGATGTTTCCTTTTATCCTTCTGTCTCCCTCTTTGTGTCAATGACCTTTGGCTTCTAAGTTAAACAAGTTCCCCTTTCACTGAGAATGCTTTAATTATGTGGTAATATATAAACTGTGTATAGCCAGGTTGCTTTGGAAATTCTTTAATAGCACATCTGTGTGCTTCTGCAACTGCAAAAATTATGGGCCAGAGCTCAGAATATATATGCAGAAACAGAGCCACAATGCCTCAAATTTATAGGATGAGAAAAGGAAGTGGAATAATTGGAAAAAATTAAATATCAGAGTGTATGTTGAATTTCACCTGGCATGTAGCATGCTGAATAAACAATTTAGAGAATCTAGAAATACTAGAATAAGTATTTTTGAAAACATTATCATTCCCAGAGAAAGTTACTTTAATGGATTTCAGCCTCTGAAAGTTTTTCTAATAGGTGTGTCAATGGCTTGGTAACAGCAATTTAACTTATTTGAGCCAGCTTTCAATACTTAGCTATTACCTGCAATGTACCTAGGACAACCCACAGCTAATTCTAAATAGCAAAATATTCAGGGAAAATATTTAGGGAAGGAAATATTTTTTTCTAATATTGGTGATATGCCCACAGTAGTAAAGATACCAAATTTAGTTTGCATCTGTTGAGTGATTTGAGAGTGTCACACAGATGTTGTGACTATGGTGAAACCAAGACAATTCTCACTGCCAAATTTCAGATGTACAGTTTGGATGAAGAAGTTTCTGGATGGTAATGTCCAAAGAGCTACAGTAAATTACTCAGTGTTCAAGGGGAGAGTCATGAGTGATGTTCTCAGGGTCCTTACAGGGCGCATACTGATTAATATCTTAATCAATGGCACTGACAGCTTTAAGATACAGTGCACCCTCAGCACATCTGGAGACGATATAAAGTGGTGCAGCTGACACAGAGTAGGGAAAGGGTGGCATCCAGAGGAAATTGACTGGCTTGAGCAGTAGGCTCAAGGGAATCTCATGGACTCCAACAAGTCCATGGACTTGTACAAGGTGCACAAGTACAATGTGCTGCACCTGGTTGGAGCAATCCCCAGGATTGTGACAGGCTGGGGGATGAATGACTAAGAGCAGATCCACAGAAAAGGATTTGGAGAATAGAGTCTTGGAGGGAAGTCTGAGGGATGTAGGCCTGTTGGCTTGGAGAAGAGGGAGCTGAGAGGGGCTCTCATAAAAGTGTACAAATATCTTACAGACAGATGTCATGAGAACAGGCTCAGACTCTTCTCAGTGAAACCTGGGGACAGCAGAAAGGGCAACAGGCACATATTGAAACACAGGAAGATCCACCTGAACATGAGGAAAACATTCTTTACTGTCGGAGTGACAGAGCACTGAAACAGGCTGCTCAGAGAGGTTGTGGGGTCCTCCCTCCGGAGAAAATCTAAACATACCTGGTTATGATCCTGTGTAATCTGCTGTAGGTGAATCTGCTTTATCAGGGAATTGGACCTCCAGAACCCTCTTCCAACCCCAACAATTCTGTGACTCAGCATGTTTCTGTTTCTGTTTCTTCCCCTCTGTTCCATGTCTGTGAGTCTCTAGGTTGAGCAGAGAAGTTGTGGTTTACCCATCACTGGAAGTGTTCAAGGGCAGATTGAATAGGACTGGGAACAGCCTCTTCTGCTGGAAGGCATCCAAGCCTGTGGTAGCAGGGTTGGAAGTTGAGATCTTTGAGGGTCCCTTCCAATATAAATGTTTCTATGATTCTATTATTGCATTAAAATACTAGTTCTTGGATTTATTTCCCACTGATACATCCTCTCTTATTTTGGAATTTAGTGCTATGATCACTAGCTTGCTTTATTTTAACATGATCCTACACTGCATCATGTAAAACTATATGTTCATTTTAAATACAGTAATTTCACGACCATAAGGCGCACCTGACTATAAGGCACACCTGTCGGGAATCAGCAAAACTCGCAACATTGTAGATCAGATAAGGTGCACCCGTCTATAGGGCGCACTTTTTTTTTGCAGCTAGGTTCTGTCCCCAGCTCTTCCTGAGAGGTTGCTGGCCGAGGCCCCGTCCCCACCCGGCGGCCATTGACCCCTGGGCCTGCCAGGACCCGACAGGGGCGGCGCCGCGGGCCTCCGGGCCTGCCGGGACCCGACAGGGGCGGCGCCGTGGGCCTCCGGGCCTGCCTCCACCCGGCAGCCATGGGCCCCCGAGCCCGCATGGATCTGGGATGGGGGGGTGCCGCGGGTGCCCAGGCCGGCCCAGACCCGGGAGGGGCGGTGCTGCGGGCCCCAGGGCCCACTTCCATCCGGCAGCCATGGGCCCCTGGGCCTCCCCAGACCTGACAGGGGAGGTGCTGCGGCCCCCTGGGCCCGCCTCCAACTGGCTGCTGCGGCACTGCTGGCCCCCCGCCACGGCTCACGGCTCGCACTTCCGGGGTGGCAAATGTTGCAACTTTGTCCATCATATAAGGTGCACCAGACTATAAGGCGCACTTCCGGGTTTGGGGGAAAATTTTAGTCAAAAGGGTGCACCTTATAGTCTTGAAATTACTGTACTGCTTTGGCAAGGAAAGTCTTCCATGGGTAGGCACTTACTTGCTTTACTAAGGATAAAATACATTGCAGTGAAAAAAAAATATTTTTTAAAATTACAAATGCGTACCCTTACACTTGAAGCTGAAAACTGCATGCCAAATCAAATGAAATACTGAAATGTAAAACTTCGAGTCAATGTATTCAAAAAGAACACAAGACTCTGTTATTATATGTCATGAGTTGTAAAATATTATGTTACTTTTTTTAAAGAAAACCACACAGACTATTATAAATATACCAATAGAAGTTATGAAGCTATATTTTGCAATTTATTTCTTTCTACTCAATTACTTTCACCACCAGAGCCATACCTGAGTTATGATAAATTATTTCTTAACTCTATCATCTTAACTTTCAATCAGTTTACTATTGAAGATTAGCAAGTGCAATACCTGCTGCAACAATCTGTGCTGTGATGTGGACTTTGTTTTTTTTACAGTTATGAGGTGCAGGACCCATAATGTCCTTGCAGCTGCAAAGAAGCCAATTCTCCTCTCCCTGGGGCATAATTTGAAAACTGCAACAATACCTAGGGATGTTGGGAATCAGTTTGGTAACAACAGTGGCAGCTAGTAACAAAATGGAACTGCTTAAGGAGTGCAAGACAGTAAAGTAATGTGTGAGAGGAGCAGAGGGTCTGTTTTACATATTGACTGGGCAAAGAGGTTAAGCATAACAAGCTATAGCTGGGCTATAGCTCAGCTTGTTTAACCTTGACTAATAATTTTCTTTTTGGGAGTCAAATGAACTCAGTAAACAAAGGAGCAACTGGGACAGAAGGAGCAGCCTCCATGCAGATAGAGAGAAGACCAAAAAAACCCACTTTTCAGTGTTTCAGATTTGCTTTCGCATTCTCTGTCACACCTGTTGAGTTGAATAGACTGTCCTAGTAGAAGTTCTGTCTTCTTGTACTGTGTATGCTTCAGGTAGCGTCCATGAGCTTCACTTTGTGAAGCACAAATACCCCTTTCCCCATTATGTCTGCCTGGATGTGCTAAAAGATCTGTTTCTCCTCTGTTCATTTCTTCTGTTTATTCCATTAGAAAGATATTTCACTTTTCCACTTAATTGAAAATGAACCTTGTTTCCCTTCTCTATACATTTAAAAATACTTTGCAGTTTGAGGCAATGTTTGTAAGTAAATGCAATTCCTTTTTAATAGGAAAATGCTATAGCTAGAAAAATCATGCAGTCTTTTGGGCACATAGGTCCTTTTCTAACATCTAAGTTTATTTTTCTGCATTTGACTTGGTATTGATATCTTTCAATCTCAACCAGCATAAAATTGTCCATATCACACTTCTTAAGTTGTTTTTTAAATGTCTCAAAAATACCCCCATGGTGCTATGCTTTTATTCTTTATTTACCTGTGGGTTATCATAGAAATTCATGCATCTTATTACTGACAATTTATTAAGATAATCTCAAGGCATAAACCTGACTGGAGTTATTATTTTAAGGTGACATCTCTTCTAAATTGAATTGTAGGAATTAAGGGAATCTGTCTGTGCTTAATCTACTGAGCCCAAAATATTTTGCTCCACTGGTTGTAGATATAGTTTCCTGCATGTCTATCACTCCTTGAGTATATTTGCTATCTGTTAGCATATGATTTTGTAGAGGAATTGGCATGATTAAGATTTTTGTTCATCTTATAATGAATATTTATCTACCAAAATATGGAAAAAATACTAATTCTCGTATTTTCTAGGGGTGAGTTGTGTTTACTCATATAATTTTCTCTTTGATGCAATTATATGAATAATTTACTGATCTTGTTCCATATTCTACAAAGTGATGGTCACCTTGCTTTTGCTTACGGCTGTATTTTCTGGGCTGATAGTGCACCTAATGGTAGCTTTCAGAATTTGTATGCTTTGTAGGAGGGATAAAGTTGAATATATAGCCTGTATCTGAAAAGTAATGTGATGATGGTGTGGAATTTAAAATAGAATTCTTTTCATGAACTCTTGATACTGTTGTCCTCTGGCAGTTGTTTACCAATGTACTGCCTGATGGCACTGAAAATGCTAAGGAAACACCAAAGGGGAGGTGACACTATTTAATTTTTCTGTGCTTTATCTAATAGACATTCTGTCTGCAAGAACAGGATAGAATTCTCCTTATTCCCACAGGAAATAGAAATTTAGATTGTTCAATATAGATATAAACTGTGCTGGATCTAAATTCCTGAAATGGACATTTATCATCTCTCTGAGGAGTGAGATCAATTTTCCACTGCTCGTGATTTTTACCAAACTAACTACTGGTCAATCATTCTAAAATTTATCTGATTAATCTAAGATTTGCAGGTTTGTTTCATAAATTATGTTTGTGAACAAAGTCTATATTATTGTTCTCAGTTCACCACATAAAGAGAAGCCTATTTTCTAATCGTAGTAGTTGTTTCCAGGAACCACAAAAACCAAAATGGATTATTTTATTTATAGATTAAATAAAATATTTTTTTATTGGTTATATAAAATGGTCACAATACAGGTTGAAACTATATGTTCTTGTTGTGCATACAATATATATTCTTGTCCTGAGGGTGCATTTGGAAAGAAGTACAGAATTTAGAGACACTCTACACATAGTATATGGTATGAAGTGCTCCAAGGAAAGATTGAGTAGGTGCAGTTGTACAGACCCACATAGTAATGTAATATTTCTAAAGATAATTTTACTGTACAATAAATTCAAACTTTATTACAGTAATTTCACGAAGATAAGCCGCACAATTTTGACTAAAATTTTGGTCTGAACCCAAAGTGCGGCTTATAATCAGGTGCGGCTTATATATGGACAAAGAATGA
>PYHW01010846.1:2977905-2988116 GCA_013186435.1 Turdus rufiventris
GATAAGGATCACTGCCCCCACCCTCAACAGATGGTGATAGAATAGATACCTTTTATCACACCCTGTATTGTAACATGTGGTTTATAATCAGGTACGGCTTATGTAGGGACAAAAGAACAAAAAGTTGCCAACACCTGGGAGTGTGGCTTATACTCGGTGCGGCTTATAATCGTGAAATTACTGTAATTACTTTATTTAAAATTAATTTGAGCATTCATATTCTTGCCTTGTTTCATAAGCAGCTGTGGATATAAGTGTCTAATGATCATCAATAATGACTAAAAAAGCGGTTGGTTTTGTATTAGTATTATTTTTCCACAGATAAATAAAATTAATGTCATTCTGTAGATGCAAGGAGAAAGTGAAGTGTGAGATGGATTGAATATCTGTCAAACTTACTGACAGATTACTGACAAAACTGAACTGTAAGCATTCTCAATATTACTGGTTACATGAAAACAAAACTATTTAAACAAATGAAACATTATGGTTGATTGGACAAATATGTTGAATTTTAAAATTCATAAAAGAAAATACATGACCAAGAATGCAGTAAAGATGGATGAATTAAACTCTTTAAGCATGCCCCAGTGGTATGACAAGATTCTCTGAAGGGAAACTGCAATGACATAATCTATCAAAATGCCTAGTCTCTATTTTTGTACAATACATAATATCAGGTGTAAAATACAGTCTGGAAATATCCTAAACAGGAAACCAATTAAAAGCTTCATCATGGGTCCAACTGTCTAGAAACGTGAAGAACAAAATGAGAATTCCTGAATTCTGCCTCTCTGTGTATGAGACAATAATTAACACCAATACGAGAGACATTAAGAATGTAAAGTGTCCTTAAAACATTTTTGTAATAAATAACCCAGACAGAATACTTTAACTCTGCAATGTGTTATGTATTTCTTAATGTGAACTGGTTTTGTGAAAAATCAGTAGGCAAAACATAGATTGCATTATACATGCTAAATACAAATAACATCAATATTGATAGATTTTTGTGGAGGACATGTATCTGGTCTGGTCAGAGTGCATGCAGCTGAGGGTCTGGGGAAACACCTCACGTCTTCTGATAGTCTGGAATTAAAACTGGACTGAGAAATTAGAGTTTGCTGGGTTGGGTTAGATTAATGCTGGTTGTCTCTGGTTTGGAAAACTAGCTACACATGATGAATGGTGTCTGCAGGCAATTACAGAGAAGCAGAGCAGACTTGAAAATAAGCTGGAATAAAGAGTATTGTGGATAAAGTTGTTTGAAAACAAACTGCCATGTTGTGAAAGCTGGGTAAACGTAGAGGTGTGTATTATTTAAATTTGGGTTGATATTGACTAAATTAAAATAAAACCATGTAGCAGCCGAGACCTGTAGCTCCAGCTGTGGTGGTGCTATCCTGTCCAAGAAAGTTGTTTGTAATGAACAGCTGTAGATTGCAGCAGAACAATTTTGAGCAGGTTTAAGTGCTCTTGCAGATTGCATGTGGAAAAGAAGAACCAAAGTTCTTCGACCAGGCAGAGCAGGGGAGAGAGAGAGTGAGAAAGAGAGAGAGAGAGAAAGAGAAAGAGATGGAGGGAGGGGTTCTTTTGGAACTAAGATTCTGGAAGTTGGCGATGTCCTCACAGCCCCAAACACTTGGGGTTTCTGTGCCTGGAGCTTCTGCTTCTATTTTTCTTACTGTTTAGTGTGGTCAGCTTCCTGACTCACATGCATGTATTTCTGTCACATACAGTTTGTCCTTGGGCCTCCGTTTTCAATCTCGTTTATATTTTCAATGCCTTTTCTACTATGTGCTGAACACCACGTCATAGGAAGATGTGTCTGGCACTAAGGCACATGTTGACCAAGTTCTCAAGATAAGCTGATAACAAGCAAGGACTGGGGAGGACAATTTCATGGATGGTAAATATAGCCTAAGGCCTGTGGTGTGCTTCTACCTATTAATATCATTGTTAATAGGAAAATTAACTTGCTTTTGTTTTAGATTACTAATCAAATAGAGTATTAGGCTTCTATCAACTTCCTCAGTATCAACAATAGAGGTAAAACCAAGGTCCTTATGCATGCCAGGTCTCTAGTTCTGTAAACAAGATTATAGAATTCTTCCATTCTACTTCCATAAAATTTTCATGGGCTTTTTCAGGGGCTATTTCATATTCATATACAGTAATTTCATAAGGCGCACCAGACTATAAGGTGCACCCCCCGAGTGTCAGCAACTTTTGCAACTTTGTAGATCAGATAAGGTGCAATGGACTATAAGGCGCACTTTTTTTTGCAGCGAGGATCCACCTCCGGCACACAACAAAGTAACAAATTACTGGCAGGTGCACAATTTGCAAACATTTTTCAAAGATTGATGTAGCGTTTAAATGCAGCTCCAGGCGCCCTCCCCGTGCAGTGGGCCCCGGCACTCCCGCTCACCTCTGGCGCTGGCTGGCACGGCTCACGGCTCCCAGTTCCCACTGCATGGCCACGCTGCATCCCGTCTTCCCCTCGGCTGGTGGCGATGCCGCTTCTGGGCACTTCTCAGTGTTTTTTCACTGCTTTCTCACGGCGCTTTCCCGTGGCGCTTTTTTGCCCCTTTTTCGCAGCTTTTCCGCAGCAATTTTTTGCCGCTTTTTTGACACTTTTTGGGGAGCTTTTTTGCCACATTTCCGTGGTGCTTTTTTGCTGCTTTTCTTGGTGATTTTTGCTGCTTTTTTGCCACTTTTCGCAGCGATTTTTCACTGCTTTTTGCGGCACTTTTTCACCACTTTTTCACCGTTTTTCCACTGCACTTCCACGGCGCTTTTTCACTGCTTTTCGGCGCTTTCCCGTGGTGTTTTCTCACTGCTTCTCAGCGCTTTCCCACAGCGCTTTTTGGTGCTTCACCACGGCCATGCCGCTTCCCCCCGCTTCTCCCCGGCCGGTGACCACGCCGGTTCCTGGTTTCCCTCACCTGCGGCCGCAGCTCCCGTGGTTCCCAACTCCCCCCACATGGCCGCAACTCCCGCGGGTCCTGGCTCAGCTCGCAGATCGCACTTCCAGGTTCTCAATTTTCCTAACTTTGGAGATCAGATAAGGCGCACTGGACTAAAAGGTGCACTTCTGGATTTTGGGGAAAATTTTAGTCAGAAGGGTGCACCTTATAGTCGTGAAATTACTGTATATTTTTCCAAGGAATTATTTGTTGAGACTTTTTTGAGATAATGTGTTGACACTTTATGGTGAAAACATGCACTCCATTTATGTAAAATGTGGCTTGGACATGTTGTACTTCCATTTTGGAGTGATGATGGTTGAATAAAATCTCCCAGAATAAGTCAACATTTATTTTAACATTTAACTTTCTTGTATATATTTCAAGTTGGTGTGCTAATAAAGGCTGAGACAACTTATTTTCACATATACATTAAATTGTTTTTTAATCTATTTGCAACAACTGTGAATATGAATACAATACTGGTAGACGAAATAACTCGCTCCAAAGACCAACAGAACCTGCCATTTAAAGTGTCTAATACTTTTCTCTAAAACTTTGCCTTCTTTCAGTTCTAAGCAAGTAACAAGCATGTGAGTATGTGTGTTTAGATGGTATGTGTTCTGTTACAGAGACAATCCAAAATGATAACTCATTAATTTTTAAATTAGTTTTTGGATGGTTTAGTTTGATTTATTTGGTTTCATTTTATTTCATTCTGCTTTGCTTATTTATTTATTTTTCCATTTTGTTTCATTTTTTATTGTTGGATCTTGTTGCTGAGTTATAGTCAAAATATATCTCTTGTTCTGCAACATGGGGATAAAGCAACCACT
Source organism: Turdus rufiventris (assembly GCA_013186435.1). Lineage (NCBI taxonomy): Eukaryota > Metazoa > Chordata > Aves > Passeriformes > Turdidae > Turdus > Turdus rufiventris. Next base: position 2,981,711 of record PYHW01010846.1, read on the forward strand.
ATGTGGTTGTAGAAACTAAATTAGCAATATTATCATACTAAGTAAGCACATAAGCATTTTTGTAAGAAAATATGAAGCCTTCTCATTCCTCATTCAACATTTTAGTGGTATCTACAACACTTAAATACATCTAAATAGCTATCCGCAGTCTTAGTGAAATGAAATCTCAAGCAAACCATCCATTAGTGATAAATGGTAGCGCATTCCACTACACAAGAAATAGCATTTTCTGTTCATCTCCTTACATGGGAAATGGCTACTATCTTTGTTTAAAAAAGAAACCATTCCTATGGAAAAAATTTGCAAATGCCAGAATTATAAAATGGGGGCTATTCATTTAACAGTGTTTTTATTCACTGATAATGAATAAAAAGTGTCTCATGTCACATGATACCTGTAACTTAATATTTTGTGAAGGGATAAAGCTGAATTATTCACTGCTCTGAGTATGTCAGGTCCTAACAATTATTTTCCAAGGGTTTCTGTTGAAGATTAATAATATAGATGGGTTGATTCTTTCCAACTTCTAATAAAAATGTTCATCAGTCACGAAGCAAAAACAAATTAATTTCAGTGTTATTTGTGTGTCCATTGAAGAATTATTAAAATTTCTGTCTTTTAAAACACATTCATAAACTCATTTGTCTGATGCTATGGATGTATAACATTCTTCACAGTTTGTTAATCTGAAAAGTGAAAAGTGGAATGTTTGTGTCACCCCAAAATACCACAAGCCACAGGATGGGAATTTCATCCTTGATGATAAGTACCATCAAGAAAATTTTTAAAATATAATTTTCCTTTTTGTGAAATGGAACAAGTCCAAGGGGCTTGAGGAAGTGCTCCTTTCTTTCCTTCATACAAGATATTTCACAATAGTTTTATTTCACATGTGCTGGTAGGTCTGAATAGCTGTCTGATGCATGACAGCTGCCTTGCTAGCTAGCACCAAGTAATAAAGTTAATGGTCATGGTCTTTTAATTCTAAAGCTCTTCTAAAGCATTAGCTGAAGGCAGAAGTACTTGAGGGATCTGAAACAGAAAGGGTCAAGCTTCACAGTGATCTGAGAATTGGTTGTAATTTAACTCTGTGATACTGTCTGACCTGAGCAGAATAAACATGCAGAGCAACTTGACTGGGGCTGTTTTCTGCATATGAAGAGACCTGAATATTTACTAACTGCAATATAAAAATATGCAGCATTATTTGTTGTGTATCCTGACTGACAACAGTCTCCTGTTCCCTTGCTTCTGCTACTCTATCTTCTTTCTTTGTTCCTCCCACTATGCCATTCTTCTTATTTTTTACTTATAGACATTTTCTGATTTCATTGTCACCCCCACCCCATTCCTTTCCTCCCTTTTGTTTCAAAGTGTCAGGAAAAAATTTGTTAATACTGTGGCAATTTTAAACAAAGAGATATGTAAACATCAAATGACATTTCATTTAATAGCTCCCCACTTTTGAAAATTTGGAGCTCAGCTGATATGGAGCACAGTAATCACAACCCAGATGGCTGACTTCACCATTAGTTTCTTCTTACTGATGATGCATGCACCCTGAATGGAAGTTTGGTTTGAATTTACATAAGCTTTTTGTGAGTTTGTCTCACTCCACACTGAAAATGACACCAGGCTAGGGCAGCATCACTTTTATATGCAGTCTAGGAGTAGCATGCAGTTTGCTTCTAAGGACAGCACCCAATCAATTTTAAGTTACATTAAAAAAAAAGGTTATAATATTAGATTGTCACAATCATTTGATAATATGACATTTAAATAAATTGCAAGGCAGTGTAAGTTCAGTTAATCTTTTTGTAATTTTCAATATTTCCTGAAGGAACTTTCATCTGTAAGAGCTTTTGTTGTCTGAAAATCCAAACCCACAATTTTCTTTCCAAGCAATTAATACATTTAACATTAACTCATTAATGAATTCATTAATGCAGCAGTCTTTCAAGGATTGCAAAATTGAAGTAACTTTTTTGCATAATTATAAAAATGTATATGATAAATATGATTATGGCTTATAGTTGCACAAAACCACTCAAAAAGGACAACAATCCTACCACTTCAAATTTAGGCAAAGCAAGGCAGCTTATCCATGATATTCCACTTTTTAATCTTTTTATGATGATGATACAGACTTCTGTGCACTTATGAATAGTTAAACAATTTTATTAAACTTTACCTGAAATTCAGATGAGATAGATAATTTCTGTGAAAATCTGTACCATAGAGGCTGAACACTAACTTAGAGCAGTAATAGGCAACTGAAAGTGTTTATTCAAATAAGAAATACTTCATAGGTTTATTGACAAATCATATTGAAATCATTATGGGTGATAACTTCACTCTTCATTGGCTTCAAAAATAGATCTTGGAAAAGGGATCCTGCAGAGCGAGTCAGATCCCACCTCAGCATCTCAAGTAGTTCTAGAACCATGGAGATAAGAGCTGTTCCTTGAAGGGCAAAATAAAGCTGTCCACAGTCAAGAGATCAAAATTAAGAAAGATTAAGTGGTATTAAAATTCTCAGACTCTACTGACAGAAGTATCTATGGAATTAGAATTCAAAGACTTCACAGGTAGATTAACCTCTGCAAAGAACTTGTGTCCATTTAAGAAATACTGTTGTAAAGCACTATTTCCACTTTTACTATGTTCAACCTGTGCCAAGATGCATGAAGAAGACTTATTTTTTTCTGATCCTTCTTCCTTAAAAAGGATATGTGCACAAAAAAAAATGTGGATAGAAGACATTTTCATATTAAAAATAGATATGAATTTTTTACTTAACCTTCTGTTTTCAGCAGAATTTATAGAAGACCTCATCACATTAATGCCTTGATAAACTGTTTTTACTTCAGGCTCGATGTTTCCAAGCAATGGAAACATATCTGTCACTGACTTGAAGCACAGATTCTCAAAGATATTTAGAAACTTAATGATGGTTGATACCAACTCAACGTAGGCATTCCAATACCAGTAGCAATCTCTGATTCAAAAGACTGTTCGCTTTAATGAAAGCATAATTATTGTAACAGAAGTGTTTATTTAAATGCACACAGATATTGCATTATACATATCACATTCAGACTATCTGAATTCAGGTTTTTATAATGCCTGTAGTTAAATGATCTTTCTTCCTATCTTCCCTTTTATTTCCCCCAGAGATGTTAGAACCAATATTTTATCTCTTTGTTCAAGATTCTTAATTTTGTGAATTTAGGTAATATTTCTTGCAACAAATAGAAAAAATGGAAGGTGGAGGTGAAAGCTAAAATCATGTGATGCAAAACTAGTTGAACTAATTTAGCCAGAATATCTGAAATAATTAAGACAAAATGGATATTCTGTGTAAATAAAACAGCAACTAAAAATTGGGATATGTGCTAAGTAGGACATCTCAGCACATTCATGTAAATTTTTTTGCAGCTGTATTGCGGAAGGATACTGACACAAATTTTTGGTCAACTAATTTTTATACAACACAGTGAAATTTAACAGGATGTTGACCTTCATCTTCCACTTTTTGAAAATTTTAGTGTAAATACTGACTGGTTGGTTGAGCTGGTGTTTTCATGGACAATTACACAAGTCCTTAAATCATGAAACCTGGTAAGCAAGGAGTATATTAATGTAAAAGAAATGAGTTTATTGAATGCTGTTTTACTGTTCATTGGCTAATAGATACCAAGACTTGGTCTTATCAGGAAATGTAAGATCTAAATATTGGTACTGACAGTTCTTTTTAAAAACCTGTTTTGGACATGGAGCTGTCATACAGGTAGAACTGTAAGATCTGAACTACAGAAGACAGAGTGCATCTTGGATCAATGGCTAAGGGCCTCTACAATTAGGGAGAAGGAAAAACCTGAAATAAAGTGGTGAGTGGCCAAAGAACCTTTCTTACCTGAACTTCTACCTTCCAGCAATATACTTGTTGCATTTTCTCTTCATTCCTCCCCAGGACCCATGTGCAGGACCTATGACCTGGCTTTGTTGAACTTCCTGAGGTACACATGGACTCATTCCACAGGTCTGTCCAGGATGCTCCAGGGCCACATCCCTTTCCTGCATTAGCCAGCTTAACATCATCTTCAGGCTTGTCAACAGTACAGTTGATCATGGAATTGTGGAATGGTTTGTGTGGAAGCAACCTAAAGATCATGTTTTCAACCATGCTGCCATGGGCAGGGACATTTTTCACAAGACCAAATTGCTCAGAGCGCCATTGAATTTGGCCTTGAACATTTCCTGGGATGGGGCATTCACAACTTTTCTGGACAACCTGTCCCAGCGCCTCACTACTCACACAGCAAAGAACTTCATCATAATATCTAATCTAAACCTACTCTTTTTTCATTTTAATCCATTCTCCCTTGTCCAGCCACTACCTGCTCCTGTAAATAGGCTCTCTGTCTTTCTTGGAGGTTCCCTTCAGGTACTAAAAGGCTGCAATTAGATCACTTCAAAGTCTTTTATTGCCCAGACAGAGTAAAACCAATTCTCCCAGCCTTTCCTGGTATGGGAAGGGCTCCATTTGTCTAAATCTGGATCCTGTTATCTAATGCAGAAATAAAATAGCAATTGTTCCACTCTTGAGAGATAGCAATAGTTACTGATTTCCGTTTGGAATTTGAGCCATTGACTTTATTTCTCAGAACAAGGTCATCCAACCAGTTCCTTATTCATCTAACAGTCTATCTGTCAAGCCCATATCTCTCCAAGATATGGCCAAAAAGTTGTCGAGGGCCATAACCAAGGGCCGTGTGTAAGATGGAGTAAATTACAAGTTCCTCTTCTCAACTGATGCAGTGACTCCACTGCAGAAGATCACTGGGTTAGGTGGACATAATTTGCCATTGTTGAAGTCCTGTTGGCAATCCCTAATTTCCTCCCTGTCTTCCATATTCCTCAACATAACTCTCAGGAAGATCTGCTTTGTGGTTGCACCAGACACACAACTGAGGTTGACTGATCAGTGGCTTTCACGGTACTTCTTTTCCAACTCCTTTTAAAAATGGAATGAGTGACTCTTTTCCTGGCCACTGGGGACTTCTCCTGAGTGCTGAAACTTTTGAAGTATGACTGAGAGTGGCTTTGCAAGCACACCAGCCTATTAACAGGATTTCTGTCTATGCACCCATAAATTTTGCAGCAATCTTGTGGTAATGCAATTATATGTATAGCTTTCTTACAGTGCTTAATTTGGTTAGATTTATCAGGAGACCCACAGGTGAAGTATATTTATAAAGGCACCAGAAAGACACTAAATGCATAAGCCTGTCTTTCATAAGAATCCAGGTTAAAAATGAATTGTAAGAAGTTCATGGTGAAAATATGCACAGAGTCTTCCTCAGCCAAAAATAATAGATTTTTCTGGTCTATTTTTGCCCCCACTCCTTTTTACTTTGAAGTAGAAACATTCATTCTTTTTGACGCTTTCACCTTTCAGGCAAGTATGGACAGCTTTTATGGACCCGTATAATTTATCCAAATTCCATACTAAATTTATGTGTAAAACTGCCAATAAGACCATTAAAATATCAACAAATGTAGTTCTTCCTGTTCCCCATTCAAACCAACGTTCTGGTATAAAATGAATTTTGAAAGACTCAAATATGATCTGATTGTTTTCACAATTAGGTGGAATTGGTTAACATTGATAGAATATTAGATCATAGTTTTTGTTTCAAAAATGTATGCTTAAATTGATCAAAAATATGAAGTATACTAAAATGTAGGAGGTTAATATATTTATAGTACATTTAATTGGGTTTGCTTATCAGTGATATTGCGTATGTGTCTTTTCTCTGCATTTGTGCAATTCATGTTTCATTTCACGTGTCTTCTTCAAAGCAGGTATCTACAAACCCGATAATGATAAGATTCCAATAGAAATTAAGTGTAACCATGGAAAGGTAACAGAAGTTTCTGATGTAATTTTTTCCCAAACGATTCTGTCTATCTACTATGTTGTAGAATTTCATGGACTTTAAAGATGTTTTTTCATTTACAGTAAATTCACGACCATAAGGCGCACCTGACTATAAGGCGCACCCCCCGGGAGTCAGCAAAAATTGCAACATTGTAGATCAGATAAGGCGCACTCGTCTATAGGGCGCACTTTTTTTTTTAGCGAGGCTCCGCCCCCAGCTCCCCCTGCGAGGTTGCTGTCTGAGGCCCCGCCACCACCCAGCAGCCATTGGTCCCTGGGCCCGCCAGGACCCGACAGAGGTGGCGCCGCGGGCCCCCGGGCCTGACTCCTCCCAGTGGCCATGGGCCCCGGGCCCACCTGGAACCGGGAGGCATGGTGCCGCGGGCCCCTGGACCTGCCTGTACCCGGCAGCCATGGGGCCCTGGGCCCACCTGTAGCCGGCAGGAGGGGGGCCGCGGGTCC
>PYHW01010846.1:2996317-3010829 GCA_013186435.1 Turdus rufiventris
GGGGGGCGGTGTTTGGTTTCAGGGTTTTTTTTTTCCTTTTTAAACTTGCAAGGCACCAGTAGTGAAAACTCAGAAATATCTATCTGCCACTGATACCAGAAGCAAAGGGTGGTTTCTGGAATGTATACACTGTTTTCCAATTACTTTCCCTCAATTTCTGAGATCCTAAAGCAGGTCAAGCCATTTATTAGTTTCCTAAAATGGCCCAGTGTTAAAACTTAAAATTGTAGGGTATTTTTCTGAAGATTCATGGAAGGAAAATTAAAAATTAACTCCACAGAATATTTAATTTAAAAGTTTAATGAAATATTGCATTTTCTTTCTTGCTACAATGTATGTTCTGTTTTTGTAAATACCAGTCTGAGAAATACCCTGCACAGTTAAACTGAATTTGTGTCTTTGGAACTCAGTCAGCCATGAAGACAGAGGAGACATGAGCAAGTTTGTCATGGGGAGGCTTAGAAGAGGAGGTGGGACAAAATTTAAACCTTCTGAAGTTTGAAAATAGTACAGTAGGACCCTGAGATTATCTCAGTGGGTCAGTGTCAATAACACCAGAGCTGTGGGTTCAATCCCCATAGGGGCCATTCGGTTAGAAATTGGACTCAGTGATGCTTGTGGGTCCCTCCCAACTCAGAATATTCCCTGTGTTTGTGTCTTTGTTCCTAAACAAACAACTGGGGCAGAGGTAAAACAGACCAATTATTTCTGTGTATGTTTGATACACTCCATAAATATGCTGTGTGCCTGTAGTCCACAGGGGCAGCAAAAGAATACATGCCATTCCCCTTGTGGACCTTCAGAGCAAACTGCAATAGAGACCTGGCAGGAGGTTTTCCTTTGAAGCATGTACATAATTTTTGAAAGAATGGATTTCTGAAAACTTGTGAAGTTCTGTCTACGGTGCCAGATATCATCACTCATGCAAACTTGGGCTGTTGTATGACATGATAAGTAACTACATTGTCAACCTAAATATAAAAATTATTTCATATTTTAAATAATTTTTTGATGATAATTTCTAAAAATTACCAGATTATTATGAATGTGAACTGTCTCATAAAGTTATATGAGAGATCTGTTATTAGCTACCTCTTGAAGGATCTGGCATGATTTGGTAGGGTACTACTTTAATCTAACAGTTCTACCATTCTGTTTGGGTGATAAAACTAAAAGCAAATAAAGTTCAAATATTTTTTCTTGCATTTTATTTCACTAAAGCTTTTTAAAAAACTGGCTGTAGCAGATTCAATCTTAAAGTTATGTTGGAAGAAATATGATATTTGGCTTCATTAATTACTCATACACAAAATCAAGTGAAATCAGAGCTCATGAATTACTTATTAAGGCTAGCAGAAAATCAATAAATTGCCTGTAATACATACATAAGCATTTTCTCCAAGTCTGTGATATGCTGACATCATGATTTTTTTTTTTTTGTGAATAACAGCTATGCCACTTTGAAATTACAAAATCACTTGTCCTTGAGGTTTGTTTAAAAACATCATTCAAATATTTTCATCTATTTGAAATAAAAAAATACATTGGTAAATGAAGACAGATGATCAAGTAATTAGGAAAACACTGCAGAATGTGGCTAAGAGCTCCAAGTATCCTTGGAGATTCCAATTATTGTTAGGTTAAAAATACTTTGTGAAAAATATTCAATGCTTATGAAATGAGAAAGAGGCAAAATGGTAATATAAATATCTAATGTAGTAAAATTAATTTCTTGATTAAGGACTAACAATCATCCATTTTCCAGAGGGATAAGTAGTCTTTGTATGCAAAATCATTTGCAAATAAAATTGTCCTAAAATACTGAGTTTATCTGCTTTTAGTAGAAGAAGGATAGTAATTGAAATTCGGTTTCTTTGTAAGTAGAAAATTCTTTAATAATATTGTGAACCAATAAAAATTTACAGTTTCTGAAATAATCAATATTTGTGTGCTTAAACAGTCAACTCTGTGGTGCAATATCGTGGGTGTACATTAAATCCTGAAACAGAATATAAATTATAACACAATTCTGTCCCAGTGTAAGCTTTAAGCAAGAGTTGTCATACTGGCAAACCAGATGATCTTAGTGAGATCTGTAACTACTCCCTTCTCTTTTATCCCAACAGAAGAAATTGAGAAATCTGGGCAACTGTGCAAATTTCTGCAACAGAAATTTCTGTAACTGCAACAGAAGAATCTGTGAGGATTCTTGGGTATGGTCATATGAAGAGCAGATGTGCAGAGCAGGTGAATCACATCCACTTAGATTTTTGCCATTAGTGCTTCCTGCATTGACCACAGTTCATCTACATATCATTTTAATGATAAATGCCTCCAACATATCCTATATCATCTTCAGCAGCTTGGTGAGTCATGGTAAATAAGCAACGAATCTCCATTCAATAGTTTGTGAAAATGTTCCTTTGTAACAAGCATTTGGAATCTTCAATAATTGTTCTAGGGAGTTCAGTGCAAGCAGTAACAGAACTTAGATATATATTGAATTGAAACCTAGGATCAGTAGGTAAGAATTCGTGTGAACTGTGCTCCAGTAGAACCAACCAAAAATTTATGTGGTATTTAGAGAAGGACCTGTCTGTCTTAGAGGATATGCAGAAGGGAAGCTGAGAAAATCAAATTCAGGTAATCACACAAATGGAATTTGTTTTCTTATTCTATTGGATATTCTGGGTATTTGTCTTCACAAAACCAAAGAGCAAAAGGTTGGATCCAGAAGAGTATATGAACAATAATATTCTGGTAAATACTTTTGTATTCTCAGGAATGTGTTTTTAATTCCATTTACAGAAACATCTCAGTCACTGGCATTCAAATTTCCCCAACATAGGGAGGTCCATAAAAGAGTTATGTTTATTTCCATTGGAACAATAGAATCTAGAGAAAGAATTTTCACAGAGAAAAAAGCAATTCTCAGAACTGCTAAAAGCTCATTGATCAAACAGAATGAGTAATAAATCTACAAAATAACCAACTGTGTAGGCTCTATTATCTTATATCTTGCAGCTGTCAAAGTCATCAGGAAACAATTAGCAATTGGATGCAGCAATATTTTGCGGCATTATTATTCACTTCCCGCTTCAGAATACTGCATTCAGCTGCTCACACATTAACCCACAGCTGGTTTGCAGGAGATGTGCAAATTTTAAAATTCAAGATAAACGAGTTAATAAAAAGTTAGACTAGATTAAAAAAAAACCACAACAAAAAGCAAAGCAGAAACCAACCTTCCCAGAAGTCAAAATGTCAAATAACAAAACAAATAACAACAATAACCCCAACCAATCAGCCAACCAACAAAAAACCCTCACCCAAAACCAACCAAAAAACAAAACAAAAAAAAACCCCAAAAAACCCCAACCAAACAAACCAAAAAATCAAACAAATAAAACCCCACCAAAAATCCACCCCCCGAAACCTGCAGCCAAAAAACTGTCAATGAATGTCACTAGCCCACACAAACTGAGTATTTCATCAGAAGAGGAATTAGGTGAGGTTTGTTTTAAACTCTTTCAACCATTATACACACAAGTCACTGAGTCTGACTAATATATCTTACTTACAAATATTTTAAGGCTTTTATTCTTTGTGCAGTATGGAAGTCCATTCTTTTGAATTTCTAAAACACCCAAGTTAAGTGATTTCAATTCTTAGGAAATCAGGCATACAAATTGCAGGTTAAGCAAATGAATTAATTCTAAATTTATGGATGAAGAGGACAAGCTTGAGGTGGATCATAATTGTGGACAAGTAAGAGCAGTACACAACAGACCTGGTGTAGGGGAATATAGACAGGATCAAAGGGATTGTATGAGGACCTTAAATGAGAAGGGTGAACTTTATAAATGTTAATTTGTAAAAGATATACAAAGGTGAATGTGAGAGGAGGTATTTTAGAAATTAGCAGATTCTTGTGAACATAATAAACATTCACATTAGATAGAAACTTTCTAGCTTTTGAATTTCTAAAGAAATCTATACATCCTGAAAAAAAGAGAACATTTTATGACATTCAGAGTTTTGCTGCCCAGGTAAATGGTGCTGGATTTATTTCTGATGTGTTCTCCTAAGAAGAAATACGAAACTCCCCACAGAGTACACACAAAGTTTTTCATTTATTTCCAAGATCATTTTACACCACATATCATTTAGTAGGTATAAGTATAGATAATAATTAGCTTGGTCTTTTCTCAGAATTGGCATGAAAAAGATGTATATTTAACATTTTTGTTTTGCAGATGTAAGAATATGTGTGAATGAGGGTTGTTATTCACAATAAATGTCAACAACTACAAATCCTATTAAAGAAGTGAAAAACAGTGAATCACCTCTTCCCAATGGTGATAGTGACATAAGAGCTTGGGCTGCTAGAACTCTAAACTCTTGTCTTTTCTTGTACTTGATTCAAGATTTCCTAGAAAAAAAGCCTGAGAATAGTTGCCATTAAGATGCTACTCCTCTATTATGGCATGAAGTGCAAAAGATGTGAATACTGAGATAGGTAAAAAAACCTTATTTTTAATGCTTGCTTTGTCTCTTCTCACTTCTCCCTAATGTTCAAGTTAATGAGACATGGCTCAGAAGTATTTAAGATGCTCTCACTTTGCTTCTTTTGCTGACTACTTACATGACTAAATAACAACCACAAGAACCTCCCAAAATTGCAGGCAACCTGGAGATAGAGATGGAGAAATTGGTTCTTGTTTGTCCCTAAGCCATGCACACTGTCTTTGTTGTCATCTAGTGCAAGTTTCTGAGTTGGCAACACTGTTACATGTAATTGCCAGGAATTGCTGGAAGTTTCTGTATGCAGATCATGTTCCTAATAAATATTATTTAATATTCACCCCTAAACTTTAAAAGTCCAAGGCAACACAAGAAGGGAGAGTACTGGAAGATGAATTTAAATGTCCCTGCTCTTGTTTTACACATGCAACCCTGCATTGCTCTTGAACTGCAACACATATGAAACATGGCACTCTTCATTCTTTTTGTACACTACTAAATCTAAGAGCTAAAGATACCCTATGGACTGGATTTGTATAAATATACACAGACATTTAAGAAATTTCCATGGATGGATGTGAAACAACAAATCTCTTCTAACTAATTTGTACAAGGAAAGTTGTAAGAGGCTGTGAAATTAAAGGAAAGGTATAATACCTCATTTCTCTTAACTAAATGTGTGGACAATAAGAAGCACTGGAAATGCTGCAGGAAGTGTCTGTTGTGGGATGTTTTCTAATCAGTGTGATTATTCTTCCCTTACCTAAAAAAATACTGTGGGATTTGCTTCTCAGAGACTCTCATGCCCTTCAGCTTCACTTGCAAGCTGTTCCATATGGCAATTTCTCTGTGCATAAAACCCATCTTGCACTTCCTGGAGAGAGAGATCCAGACCTCCTGGATCTACTGTCCTTAGGCTGAACCTCACTGACCCTCTGCAGGCAGAAACTGAGTTTTTAATTTCTTGATCATTGTGGTTATATTTTATGGAGCTTCTGTGACAGCTCGTGATAATATAATATAATATGACCTGCAGCTATACTTGCTGCCTGTAAATCAGGCATGTTGGATGCCTAGTATTAACTCTGGTGTGTAAACAGAAGTTCATTAGGGAAATGATTGTACATTGTATGCATAAATGACTATTGCACCTTCAAAGGTTATGTTAGGGAAATAATTTTCAGTTCACTCATCAAATTCTTAGGAAAAAAGTTGTTATTATTTAAATGCATTAATTAAGTCATGTTAAGAAACAATAAATCCAAATTCTCCTAGCATAAGTATGATGCACAGACAGCATTTAGATCAGTTCTTACAGAGGAACCAAGTACTAAAAAGATGATAAACACCCTGTGTTACTATTCATGAAGGTATTCAAATTGCAGAGGTCTGATATGATTAGAGCTCTGGAGCTGGCTGGCCTGAACAGAACACCAATTCTGCAAATAAATGTCTGCACTATTTTAATATGGAATAGCTGTGATACCATTGCCACTTTCTTTCTCATCAGCAGTTAAAAAAAGAAATGTGCAAATAAATATGTAGCATGAGAAAGCACAACCCTGGTGTTCAGAAAATTAATGAAAGCCTCCTAGTGGCTGCTGGCCAAACCTGGCATTGGAAATTTCCAAGTGACCCTTCAAATATACACCCCAAGCATGTTTCAAGTATTTAAATTAAGAGATGCTTTAACAAAATATTTTTAAATTTCATTATTTAGGTAGTATCTTACTGTTAGAATCATACATGGAAAATAATTTTCCCAATTAAAACTAAAATTTATTTTATGGCTGTGGAATCATTTTCTGATGTGAAACATTAATTTGTCTTTAGTTGTAGCCTTGTTATATGGACCTTAAACATCTTAGAATGACTGAAGTTGTTTTCTGGATACTTCTGACATTTGGTTTGTCAAAGAGAGAATGGGAAATTAAGAGAGAAAAAAAAGTTATTGAAATTTTGGTATGAATAATTTAATTTCTAATAATTCTTCACCAAAGATAATGCATTTCTCACATTGTTTTTAAAATAATTTTTTAAATTGGAAAAATATCCTTAACTCAGAGATCTGTGGGATTTCAATAACAAAACAATGTTACGCATCTGATTTACATTCTTTGGGATTGGATGGTTTAATGTTCTGAGACTTTTTGTCTTACAAGTAATTGCCATCTTGTCATCATTTGTGAAGGTTAATTTCACATGCAACCAATCAGGTAAGGTGGCAGGGAAATTGGGATGAGGAATACTCCAAGAAGTCAAAAAGGGCTGTACTTCTGTTTAAGGTAAAACCCCTGACCCATTGAAGGTCATAAAAACACTTGTGTCTTATGCGTCTAAATCTCCAGCAATTTTTTCTTTTTCTTTGTAAACCTTGCTGGGATACTAAGGTGGAAAACGTTAAGGAAGTACTATGATCACAGTTTTCCTGATTCCTATTTTTAGTTGAAGAAATCATTTTTAGTTATGGTCTTTGGAGGAGACCTTCAGAAATACTTGCTCATGTGATATTTTTTCACCCAATTTTAATACCAGGTTTTTTTCTACTCTGCAGAATGTAGTCAGCCTGAATGAACTCACAATTAGTTCGCCAGTCTGGTTTCCACATTTTGATTTAGGAAATGCCAATGTGTGTCAGAATAGATATTGAGAAGAGCTCCACATTGCTTGAAAAACTTGTACTTGACTTCTTCAAAAGAAGGGTGTTCAAAAAAGGAGTAGAAGAGATCTTCTTGAGGATAAATTTTATGGCATTAAATAATCTCTTCACGTAAATATATTCCTCTCTCTGTTACATGTCCAGTGAAGAATTTGCATTAATTATAATTTATTAGAAAATTATAGTACCCAAGGTATCATGCTCTACCCTCAGCAAAATTGAATACTTTTCTTACACAATTAAACTTTTTGCTTCAGACTTCATAAAAGTATTTCAATAAGAGCTGCAATAGCAACAAAATTTAAAAACAGTGTGATGACTTCATAAGGTTAATTTTAGTCAAGCTAAGCAATGTGGTTGGTTTTTTAATACCTCCAATTCTGTTTTCTGACTTTCGTCTTAAAACATGAAACTTTTTTTGCACCTCCTTTCTCCCCAAAGGAATGCATTTACAATTTTCCCCAGTAAATAACATAATTAGCAACAAATGGACTTTAATGGAAACTCTTGAATATTCAAACTTCATGGCTTCCAAATCTCTTGTCTAAGACATTTGGGGGATATCTAGAGAAGAAATGTATCAGGTAAAACTTCGGTTTTTGTCTGGTCTGAGTAGGTGGGGTACAGTGGACCATGAAAATCAGATTTGAGCTAAAGAAACAGATGTGATCCAAACAAATCATTTGTTTGTGTTTATTTAGCACCCCTGAGTAGAAGAAAATTTTCACTCAGGCAGGAGTTTATATGTGCAAAGCAACATTTGCAAATGAGATTTGATATCCAAAGTCACTTAGGAATTTCTAAGAAAATTACTTCTTACATCCCCAATCTATGAACATAAATGAGAGTGTTAGGAGTGGGCTGAGTTACAACGCAGGTACTTACAGATCATAGCACGCCCAGAGCTCTTAGGCTTATTCAATCTTTCCTGTGAAAATACCTATAACTGTTGAAAAATAGCAAGGAAAAAGAGGGCTACTACACTTGGGCAATTTTTCAACAGTGATGTAATCTTTTAAATTTTTACACTCAATTGTGTATAAAACCATACACTTTTTTTAATCAACACAAAAAATGTTGCAGTTAATACAGAAGCTGTGTTTTTCAGTGAATATTTCTATGACATTTTAGAGAATAAAATGGTATTATACACTATTTCACTTTGTATGTCACAGATTTTCTGTTTTACATTGCTTATAAACCTGGAATGTAGTTTTGACTTTGTACTTGATCTTGCACAACATAATGCAAATATACAGAGAACAGCAAATTGTTGGGAATTTAACCTCACAAAGCTTGACAAATAATGACAGACATTTGCATTGTTAAAGCATATGCCAAACTCTAAACATCAGAAGTAACAAAAGAAATGCCAGGGAAAGAAAAAGATGGACAACACAAAATAATAAAATTCAGTATATGGGCCAAGAAAAAAAACAAAACCGAAAACAATCCAAAACAATCTTTTGCAGAATACTGTTGGACAAAGAGAGAAAATGTACTGATTCCTGCTGTCAGAATTTCCACAGTGATGTTGCACAGGATTTGACAGACCAACATTTCTCATGTGCAGAAGCATTGTTTTCTAGGTGGTCTTGATTGGAAAGAGAGATGTCTGCTAAGGAAAGCAGGAGCCTCCCTTGGAATGGAAAATGTAAATCCCCTCCCTCTGAATTACTATAATTTTGAAATTAAGGGGCTCCCAGGTGAAGATGAGAATAGGAATAGCAAGTCTCTACTAGTGTGTGTAACAAAGCAAAAACAACAATAACCATGGCATTAACAGGAACCAGAGCAGGAGCCCAGGGACCCTTCCCGGCTGCAGGCATTTTCCCTGGGTGCAGTTCCAGACACAGCCAGCAGGGGCACTGCGGGCTCACGGCCGGGCAGGGCCTGTGCAGTTAGTCCCCCACGCCTGCAGGGGGTGCTGTGAGGTGGGCTGGGGAGTACACAGTGATGGTGGCTGGGGCTGGACAGGAAGGGATGGAGGAGAGGCCTTGGCTCTAAAAACCCCCTGGGGCAGTGTCGATCCTAGTGCCTAGACAGGAAGGGATGGAGGAGAGGCTTTGGTTCTAAAAACCCTGGGGCAGCCAATCCTTAAAAACAACAGTTCCAAGTGTCCTTCTCTGATGTGGGGCCTGAGAGCAAGAGTAGCCACTGGCCCTGCCACTTCACCTGCCCAATTCTCAAGGTATCTCCATCCTTCGGAGAGAAACCCCCAGATGAGAAAGGTGCAACCAAATTTCTGAGCTTGGCCAGTTCTTTGTTTTTGTTACCTAAACTTGGTAATTATGTGTCAAAAATACAGAAAAACAAATCCCAGAGTCAAGTTCAGTACATAGCATGTATGTATCTCTAACTGCCACTATATATGAAAAATTAAGAAACAATGATCTGGAAAATAAACTATTCTAGAGGAGGCAGCACAGGTACTTGTCAGGTTGCATAAATGTGTCATTTGTAAGAATTCAGAGCATAAATTTGATGCTAAGACTCACGTAGAGTTTTTCATACACTGATTCCACTGATTGCTGAGACAAAATTCATGCCTTTTTTTTCAGGTTTCCTCTTGTATTTAAGTTATGAATTCTAAAACTTCCTAAAGAAAAATTGGATTTTGTCAGTGCAATTTCCTCTAGGAATTCAAGCCATGACCTGAGACTGTTTCACTGAAGTGAAGAACCTCAGAGTATCTCTTTCACTTCCAGAACTTTTCTCCTCCCATAAAATTGCACATGAAAACATTTTATCCCGTTTTAAGGTGATTCCTATATTTTTTCCAAAATTAATTAGGAAATTCTTTTTTTTTTTCTTGGTGTATGAATTCTCTAAGGTATTACTTGATTTCAAGATTGTATTCAGAATTTTTATGCAGGTAGTTGCTATGTGTCCCTGAAGTGTCATCAGGTCCTCGATTTAAAGCAAGTAGAGCTACTTTTGGGAATCTGTATTGACCATTCTGACTATTTCTGACTAACATATATTGGTGATTCCTTATTACCCAAAGAAAATTTAGTTATGATATGAGTAAAATTGCCTGTATTCTAGAATGTTTTGTATGAATGATTTTAGCTTTCAATTTTGGCTCTAATATACTCATGTGTCTAGTTATATTCTATGTTAAATGATGTCATTTATATAGTTCAGTGCCCTATAATTAATAAACTGTAATTTAAACCACTGTGTGAAACTTAAAGGTATGATAGTAGAGGCCAGAACTTATATTTTTGGCAAATGTGAAATTAAACTGTTTATAACATTAGGTTCAGGCATGACTTTAACCAAATTTTCAGTAGGACAATAGAGCCAACAGAAACTTAGAACTTCCTGATTTACCAGTGCTTTTAGAACTTTTATTTATTTACTTTTTCTCTAAACAAATAAATGCAAATAAATAGCTCATGCTGTTAAGAAAAAAATCTTTTCCAAACCCAGGGGTCATTTGTGACATTGTTTCTTAGCTTTAAACAACAGATTACATAGTCACAATTGCTGATTCAAGCTTTCTTTGTTAATTTTGGTAGACTATAACTGCTTGCTTTAATAATTTTGACACTGACTCAACTTAATTCAGAACATTCATGCTGGTTTTTCTGTTGCAATAAAACCTTGTAGTGTAGGGTTATTACTCTGAATGAAGCGTATTTCAGAGCAAGATGGTCACAGCAACTCAGTAACTTACTTGGTTTTTGCAACAGTAAAATATCTCTGATAATGATTCAAAATCCTCCATTGCAGAGTAAGCTTTGCAAGGGAAAGCTGATTATCAGCAGATTCTCTGCCAGACTCCATCTCTTTTGAGGTTGTCTCCAGAACACATATCTGTCATAACCATGGTAGATAAGAACAGCACAAGTAGATTTCTAGCAACAGAATTCACCTTTATTCAGCAGTATTTGACAAACACATCAGTCATGTCTTCTATGCACAAAAACAAACAAACAAAAAAGAAAGGATGAGCGTTCGCCTGTTTTATAACCAAAATGCTTTGCTCCTTTGTGCTATTCACATTTCTCTATATTCTTAAAAACAAATGAGCTGTCAGTAGTCAGACCATTCTACATTTGGCAGCACTACAAACTTTTATAGGTTTCACAGGGTTAAGTCCTCAAAAAAAAAAAATTGCTTCTCTTTAAAGAAGTTCAGAGAATCTACAATTTGATATACATGATTCCAGATAATATTTTACTCTTTCAAAAACTCATGCGTTTTTGGTGAAGTCCATAATTTTCTATATTAGTTAAGTCAATGTATAATTATTTAATTTGAGTCAATTTGCCATAACTCTTCCTAGACTTTTTATAGTGTCTAGCACATTGTCTTTGTCTCTCTGCTAACTTGTTAAAACTTTAAACTTCTAGCTCATGTATTCCATTAGAAATTGGATTTTCCTCTCTCCCTGCTTCTATTAATCTTGTGAAGAAAACACATGTATTACAAGTATGTTTTTTTTTTTAATTCAGATTTGAGATATTAATGGAAATAATTTGAAAATACTGAACTAAAAGTAACGTGAATTACATATACTGTGAAATTTTATCTATTCTGATGCTTAATTTTAAAAAAAGTCTTCAATGGAAAGCTGATTATAATCTTGATTACACATTAATTGGGAAAAGTTCAATATAAAATTATATATTTTGAAAAAATTTCTATATTTGCTAACCTTTTTGTGATAGTCTACAACAATTAAAGAGAAAAAAATTACATATAACCTCTCTAAAGACCATACCTGATAGTGTTTAGTGGTAAGAGCATGCTCTAGCTTGTAAAAATCGCATCCTAATTTTTCAGTTTTCTCAGGGGTCTTCCTCTCTTCTACACAGCTGCTGCATGGCACATGCCATGGTTACTTTAGTTTCTTACACAGTGTATCAGTCCTTTTCCCTACTAGGTGTGCTTCAAAGATTTTAGATATTTCAGCTAGAACAATTTCTCTCTGTGAGTTATGAAACAGAGGCTAAAAACCACAAGTGATTCCACTCAGTTTAGTAATGCCTATTTGTCACCTTTATTCCTCAAACCCTGTGATGACTGACTCTTTCATTTTACTAGTCCCTTCAGGAGAAGAATCAGATCATAAACTGCCACAATTATTTCAGACGGAATTTACTGGAGAATGTGGTTATAGTATCAGAACTAGATGAGGAGAAATAGAAAGATCTTTAGCATTAGTTAAATGAATGGTAAAAGAGTCTTTATCTCCTCTGGCACAGAAGTTAGTTACTAGAAGAATATTAATCAAATACATAGTTAAAACATAGTTAAATACATATTCATGTCAATGTCATTTTGTCATCACAGACGCACTATGAAAGAACATGAATAGGTATTTATTCCAAGCAGTTACTTACCTGCTATGTCTGCTCTGAACCCTGAACTTCCCCTATAAATTATTTTTTTGTAAGTTTTCTCTGAAACTGATTAGTTCTTTTGATTTTTCTTTCCACACAATTAACCCAACATACTGGTTCAGTATTTCATTTGTTTTTAGCATAAAAAAGTGGTGCTCTAAAGAGCCAATAAACCAGAATTTTAGAAGAGGATTTTGAGAGGGGGCCATTACAGATTAAGATTAAGATCAAACTGCATTTCAGACGAGCAGTTTTCCAATCAGAACATTAATTTTGTGTGTGGGATATCTCACCTTATTTGATATTTCTGCAGGCAAAGTATAATCTAAGGAGTCAAACAGGGATGGAATTTATATTAATATACTCAAATGATCTGTGTAGCTGTCTGAGTAACTAGTGATCAACCTCTGTAGAGCTGTGTCTCTTTGGTTTCCTCACAGGTATTTCTAGAAAGGTCCTGCTAATAATTTGCTTGGAATTCCTGTTTTCCTGGTCTGATGTGGCTTCTTGTGTTTGAGTGTCACTGGTGTTTAATAGATTTTAGGCCACCGTCCATAAAAGAAAAGAAAAGATTAATTGTTTGACTTTAAAAAGGAATTAAACCAACTAACTGTTAGTTAGTAATTTAGTTTAAGTAATTTAAATCATGTGATTAAATATATTATTGCACCTTTGAATATTAATTGAAAAACTGTTCTCATGTTTTACAGGTGCATCGATGTATCTAAAAAGAAGGTGCTAAATATGTCCTTGGGAGTCCTTTTTTTCTGAGAGTATTTCAGCTTAAAAAGACTATTGTACAAGCTACTTAAGTAGATATGATTTTAATAATTGTATATTATCCCTTCCCTCAAGGGGGTCAGCAGCATTTGCCAGTTTAGTGTTGATGGAAAAACTTACTGAATATCCCTTCCAGTCCTGTGTCCAAGCCATTTATGAAGATGCTGAAGAGCACAAGTTTGAGAATGGAGCCCTGCAGAACCCCAGCAGTGACAGGTTCCTGGTCTGATGTCTCCCCATTCACCAGTGTCACCCTTTGTGCCTGACCTGTGAGCCAGTTGCTCACCCGCCCCATGATGTGTTTGTCCAGCTGTGTGATGGATGTTCTATCCAGAAGGATCCTGGGAGGGACTGTACCAAAAGCTTTGCTGCAATCAAGTAATAGCTTCTCTTGATTGACGAGGTGGGTTACCTTGTCATAAAAGGAAATCAGATTTAACAAGCAAGTTTCTAGTTCCATCAGAGCTTTATCTCTCTCTGAGGTGGCCTCTGGCTGCCCAAAACCATCTTTGTATTCTTCCAAGCTAAGTAAAATGAACTTTTATTTTTCTGATCTCTCAACCTTCCTCCTGGACGCTAGCGTATGAGTGGCTGCATGACTTTTAGTTGACAACTGGAGTCAAAATATGGCACCCTGTGCTAGGAAGAAGTGCTCAGTGATAGATGAATATTTCTTCCTCTGTAGCATAACATTTTGTTCATCTTGAGAAAAGGGAGGGCCTTTTTCTTCTGATCTAGGAAGTCTTGAAGTTTCCAAACATCCAGCCTTTCTGATGTTTGCTTCTTGCAGCTGTCCCCTGTGTGATTTTAAGCATAAAAACAGTGAATCATAAAGTTCCTGTTAAGGTCTTTAATAAGTCTTATTTCAGTGTTGACAGAAGTCCAGGCCTTAGCAGCAGCTGATGAGAGACCAGCCCAATAATGTTCTCAACTTTCTTTCAGAGAGTGTATTAAGTGAAAAGTTTATTGTTGGTGACTTTGTCTAAGATTTTATCTTATACTTGTGTGCTAATCCAGTGGGACTAGAAACATGTGTGATGACCTAAACCAAAATTTATGCGAAAGCAAGTTTGGAAAAGGTTTGAAAGCCAAATGGAAGAAATGTCTTTTGAACTACCAAACAATGATAGAATTTGGATTTCTTTTGTATTTTTCTTTTTTTAACTTTTTTTTTTTTGTTTTTTTTTTGGTTTTT